>JAOXNQ010000007.1:1485369-1499858 GCA_028571165.1 Hypoxylon perforatum
CCCCGATCGGCGGCGCGCTGCCGCGGCTCATCCGCAGCGTCGGCCTGCAGCGCGCGTCCGAGTTCGCGCTCACAGGCCGCAACGCGACTGCGCAGGAGATGTATCAGTGGGGCATCGTCAATAAGGTGGTGCCAAAGGATAAAGTGGTGGAGGAGGCCGTGCGGTACGCGGAACTGATAGCGAAGAACAGCCCGGACGCCATCATCTGCACGCGCGCGGGCCTGCGGCAGGGGTGGGAGACGGCGAGCGTCGAGAGGGCCGTGGAGTGGACGCTTGAGAAGGAGTTTGCGGAGCTGCAGAGGGGCGAGAATATTGTAGAGGGACTCAAGGCGTTCGCGGAGAAGAGGGAGCCGCAGTGGAAGGGGAGCAGGCTGTAAGGTTGTATGTGTGTGTTATTGGTGTTATTCGAGTCAGGAGGTAATGTCTAAAGGTTCAACTACGAGTCAGAAAACTCGAGGTAGATAGGTACAAGCATGTCAAATCTGGAACCGAAACATGCGAGCATGCAACATCATTCTGGAAGCAGGGTCGGCAAGGTATGCGAAGATCGGGAGAAGAGCGATTGGCCTGTGATTCGCTTTCCACGGTTCTCGACCGAGCTCGTGCATGATGCCCGGATGAGGCACAGGATTGATTGTCGACTGGGGTGGCGACCGCACAGACGTAGATTATAGATAGTAGGAACATACATACTCCTTATTTCTATATTGCCATTCAAAGGTAGAACGAAGGAATATATTCGTTCAGGGGTTGCATAGCAAGTGCCGCTTGGCTTATGCAACTAGAACGATATCGCCATAGTGCCTAGAGAGGTAGACAATATAACCGAGCAATACCAGGGGTTCTCCCACGCATGTGTTATGGCACCGTAGCATTTGCATCGCAAATCCTTGCCAGCAGCGTTGGGACAAAGAGGAACACCCCCCAGCATTTTACGGAACTAATGCACTGTCAATATCCATTCGGGTTGATCGAATGACAAAATTCCGCCGTAGACTACAGCGAGCGCCTGTCAGTGCCGTGTCAACTAGGTTAGATAAGTGACCGTCGAGACAAGCCCAGCCTAGCAAGACGTTTTCCGCATTCCCTAAGCGTCGATTTTCTCCGATATGGCATGAGGCTATCTTCATCGGGAGCTAGGTCCGGTTCGTACCAGACATTGAACATTTATAGCTACCAGGTATCGTAGAGTATTGTGGGCAGCGATATATGATCCTGGCTGAGAAGAATCAACCCCTTCTTCTATAGGATCTGAAGATCCTCAAAGAGACTAAAAAGAAGGATTCTCCTCGTTCGCCCTTCGTCGATCGTATCCCATCGAGGTTGGTTGGGTTTCGTGGTTAACAGAGTAGTCATTCTTTTTCTCATCTTTCCAACTCGTGGTTCATCCCTTCTTACCAAACGGCTTCATCAACATGGACGCCGAAAAGGTCACGACGCCTACCGAGCGCGTCGAAAGTTATAGGAGTCACGAGAGAGAGGCCGATGATGACGATGCATCATCTATCAGGTCGGAGGCGCTAGGAGACCACTTACCTAAGGGGTATTTTTATTCTATTGGGTTTCTTGGGGCTACGACGGTAAGTGAGCGGCGATGAACGTTGGCCGGCATCACAGAGATTGATATCATCGTCAATAGGGCTTTTGCTTGTCAACAATTTCGGCCTTCATCTTCTTACTCTTGCCAACGAATGTGTTGACCTACATCAACGCGGATATCGGTAAGCTCTCAAGCGATGGTTAAAATAGCAAGAAGTCGGTTGTGTTAACGATAAGTCAAGGTCCTAGCCCCTATATCGCGTGGGTCAACATTGCCCGGACTCTCGCTCTGTCTTTCACTTATACGATCCTTGGTCGACTATCGGACCTCTTCGGGCGACGATGGTTTTTCATCGGAGGCAACGTCGTCGCTCTCGTTGGCATAATTGTCTGCTCGGTTGCTCAGAATGTCAACTCCTTGATCATAGGCAGCGCAATTTACGGACTGGGAGAGACGGTCCAGTTGAGTTTTAATGTAGCCATCGGAGAGCTGGTACCTAACAAGCACCGGCCGATGGTTATATCGTTAATTTTCATGACGAATGCACCGATCGCTGGTATCGGGCCAATGATCGGTATGTGGTCTCTGCCTTCCGCTTGATTCACTACTGTGGCTAACTTGATGATAGCTCGAGCTGTGCTGCAGAACCCTAACATGGGATGGAGATGGTGTTACTACCTGAACATCATCGTAGTCTCCGTGGCGATTGTATTGCTGTTCCTGTTTTATCACCCACCAACTTTCGATCTCCTACACGAGCGAAAGACCAAGAGACAGCTGCTGAAGCAGCTCGACTGTAAGTTTCGACATATGTTTCTTATGGAGCGCAAAGCTTATGCGTGCGTTTAGATGCTGGAATCTTCATGTGGACGGCTGGTCTTACTCTCCTGTTGATGGGCGTGAGCTGGGGTGGATCTATCTACCCCTGGAAATCAGCTGCTACCATTTCTTCGATCGTGATAGGCGTGCTTCTTCTTGTCGCCCTTTTCGTTTACGAAGGATACGCTAAGCTCGAATACCCGGCCATCCCCGTCCAGTTCTTCGCCAACCGAGGCTTCATCAGTCTTGTCGCATGCGCTACAGTTGCGACCGTAAGTCAAATTTACTCTTTGGGGTTTAGAGATAACGACTAATGAATTCCAGATGTCCTACTACTCCGCAGTTCTCCTATGGCCCCAGCAAGTGATGGCTCTTTACACCAAAGATGTCACGTATGGTGGCTGGATCTCAGTGAGTGTTTTCGCCCAAGAAAAGAAACATGACGTCGTAGCTGACAAGACATCCAGTGCACGGTAGCCAGTGCTACAGCGCTTGGACAAGCCTTCGGCGGTTTCTTCGTAAAATGGGGCGGTAACGTTCGATATTGGGTCATCTTCTCGACCTTTTCCATGGTGGCATTTGTAGGCGCCTGCGCGTCGCTGACGCCTGATAACTTGAATTCCGGTATTGCTTTTACCATGATCGGTCCGTTCTTCGTCGGAGTTATTGAAGTGTGCGCATTAGCGCTCGCCCCCCTCTTCTGCAGACCTGTCGATATCGGTCTCGCTTCCGGCCTGCTCGCTTCGATCCGCTCGGCTGGAGGTTCCATCGCCGTCGCCGTATACAGCAGCATCCTCTCGAACCGCCTCGCCACTACTGTACCCGCCAATATCGGCCCCGTTGCGATAGCTGCTGGCTTGCCTGCGGAGAAAGTTCCTGCTCTCACCGCGGCTGTGATAGGAAACAAGCTGGCATCATTCCCGGGACTTACCCAACCCATCCAGGCCGCTGTGACTGCAGTTGTGCCAACCGCATATGCGCAGGCTTTTAAGACAGTATACTTGGCCAGTCTCGGGTTTGGTGGAATCGCTATTGTGGGCTGCCTCCTCTCCAAGGATGCCCAGACGCATCTTACGGACAAGGTTCACCGCAAGATGCACGGGAAGGCGACTGGGAAGGAGAGCACGGATGATTCGTCAACGTGAAGAGGATAGAAAGGCACCTTTGTCTATTGATTCTGGACGAGAATAACCTTATGTCAAGCATGATTCTGACATGATTTGAATGCGCTTACTAATTCTACACTTTTGTAATGTCCCTCTCTCAAAACAAAATAAAGATTTTGATACCCGAAGAAAAGAGAGAACTTTCTCCCCGCATTCAATGGCCCCTGTTACCTTTTGAACCCCATTTAAGTTACCGATAGCAAATACTCAAACCAGAAGACAATATTGGCATTAGACTTTCAACTCAATCGGCCCGGGCCATAGATTAGCTCAACTTTAATGTCAAGGAGGTTTCCTTTCAAGGAAACTTGCCCTGAAGGTGATTGGCGAGTTTTTGAGACCCTTAAGCCGATAGCGCCCATGACGAAGGTATTCTACGGGGAAGAGCAGCGCTATAAGATTAAACTACCGCCTAGGTCTAGGGCCGTACCACGTAGTATTCGGGGCAGCAATTAGCGAAGCTAGGAGCCTTAGAGCCTTAGCCTTAGTACTACCTGGGCAGATATTCCCAGCCACCTGATCTTGAACGACTTCAGTGACTCTCAACAGCGTTCTTTATCCCTCTAACTTGGCAGAATATCCGGAAGACAACACGATAATAGGGCACCCCTGCCTTCTCCTCGTAGGATCACGAGACTACACCTATTCAATCACTCAGCACCCCCAACTGGAGCAAACAACGGCCATATAAACGAGACCGTAGGAGCTACCCCGCAGCCGTCTCCTCACCAACCCCAGGTTTAAATGTTGGCCAAAGATGGAGAAGTGCAACGTTGACCTTCAGAATCCCGACCTCTCCATGATCTTGCGGAGCATTTCACCTGCATTCCCCTGGCAAGTGAGCTAAAGTTGCTCACTTCCCTTGTACGAGGAACTTCGTCCCACGAATCAAATCTCGTGCTCTGTTTCCTAGCCGCTTGCTTAGATCGACATGGCTGCAGACCGCCTGCAGGTAGGGGCTGCGGAATGTCGTTCCACAGCTTTGGTACCGCATGACAGAGTGTGCCTACCTGGGTAGACAAAGAGAGCAATATCTAGCATTTAATATGGACTGATCCCACCCGAGCACGCTCCTTCCAGGAGTGGACCGTCTCTTTGTCCTTGGTAGCCGAGGTAGACAGTTCAAGAAGAACCAGACCGAGCTTCTCTAGTATCTTTACATCAAGACAAGATATCAAGATGAAGGGGTCACTGCTGGCTCGTCTCTCGATCCTCACTTCCTACTTGGGAATCGCAGCGGTCACTGCCCAAGTCTTCGATCCCAACAAGGGCAGTTCCGCGGGATGGGACCCGGCGGCGGTCGGGACGAACAAGACGACAAATGCGACCTTTTCGAACCCGGTCATGACTTTGAATGTCGGGGATCCGTTTATGACCAGGTATACTGCTAACGGCGAGGACTGGTACCTGTTCACCTATACTACGAACGACAACATCACGTTGAAGCGCTCGAGGTATCTGACAGACAACTGGGATAATGCGGAGAGCCGGGTCGTCTTCAACCCGGATGCGACGAGCGGAGAGCCGTGGTCAACAAGTCTCTGGGCTCCGGAAATTCACAACATATCTGGCTCTTGGTACATCATCTTTACGGCGACATCAGATGGAGATAACCCGCCACCGCTACTTGATGCCATGTGCCCGATTAACTGCCCCGTAAGCCTTAATTTCACACTCGAATAATGTGATGGTGTTTCAGGAGTTCCACACATAACGTGACTGCCGTTGCATTTTATCGCAAACCCGGGCTAATGAAAGCTATCATAGGCCATTAACCACCGCATGTTTGTCCTCGCGGGTGACGGCCCCGATCCATGGACGGCAAGCTTCACTATGAAGCCCATGCTGGACACATATGATCAATTCGCCATCGACGGGACGTACTTCACCTACGAGGACAAGCTGTACCACGTCTATTCCTGCTGGGAACAGAAATATTCTTCATGGCCGGCAAATTTGTGCATCACGCGCATGTCAGACCCGTGGACCATCAACTCAACACTCCTAGAGCGCCGAATCATCAGCGTCCCCAACGAGCCCTGGGAGCAAGTGCCTTATGGCCGACCCATCCGTCTCGCGACGAACGAAGGCCCACAGCAGCTGACGAACCCGCAGACGGGCCAACACTTCGTCATCTACTCGGCGGCACGCGTCAACACGCCGTTCTACTGCCTGGGCATGCTGGAGCTCGTCGGCAACGACCCCATGGAGTACCAGTCGTGGAAGAAGCACACGGGCGGCTGCGTCTTCCACCAGAACAGCGTCGCGGGTGTCTACGGCACGGGGCATGCGAGTTTTGTCAGCTCGCCCGACGGCTCCGAGGACTACATTGTGTATCATGCCCAGACCACGCCGAATCCCGCCTCGGATTTGTATCGTACCGCCCGCATACAGAAGTTCACGTGGAACGAGGACGGCACGCCCAAGTTCCCGCTCGCGGAGAACGGCCCGTTCGCCGTGCCCGCTGGGCAGCAGATTTTGACGCAGTGATAGAGACGTATTGGTAGAAAGTATATAATAAGAAAATATATATCAATTCTGTTTAGATATGTATATTGATCGAGAAAAGCATCACGACTTGTTTGTTTCTTCCGACACCCTAATCAATGTATTCCGTTGTTCTATTTCAAAATAAGACTCCAATGTCTGTGTTGGTATATATCGTAAGTCGTATAGTATACAAATCATGTAGGTATCGTAATAATATAAATCATATCACATCTCCAACACCCCTATTCCCTCATACCAAACCCCACCACGCCACCACAGCTCCAGCGGCAACCAGCAGCGCCGACGGCCTCAATATCACGCCCACACCCTCCGGCCGTGAGACCTCCTCCGAATACCCACCCTCGACGTTCCCGCGCGGCCAATACTCGCACGCGAGATACCACCCGCCGTTTCCCGGGCACAGCTTAGCGCCGCACCCAACATCCGTCGTGTCGCGCCACACCAGCTGCGTGAAATGCCCCGTCTCCTCGCCGAACCCGGGGTCGTCAAAATCATATTTCGAGACCTCGCTCGCCCACGCGTCGACGCAGGACCCGGCGGTTGAACACCCCAGCGCTAAGTTCTCGCCGTACGGGCCCCCGGAGTGCTTCATGTTGCACTTTTCGTCGTCATCGTCTCTTTTGTGAGATGAGGAGGATTGCACATACGTGCTGGCGAATGATTCCAAAGTAGAGTTCCACCGCACGGATGAGGCGTTGTAGGTGGACCGGTACGTGTTGGTGCTGTTGAGGATGGCGGAGGTGAAGGTGTCGTGGTCGACGAAGGACGGCGCGTCGCTGGGGATGGCGGGGCCGACGGTGACGACGATTGTTGAGACTACTGATTGGCAGGTGACAAGTTGTATGAGAGTGAGGAGGAATAAAAAGGAAATTGGTATAATTATGTTAGTTGAGGTAGTCATTGCGATAACTTCATTGGTACGGTGAAAGCTTGAAGCTTGTATATAGGTAACTTATGAGATTACAAGCGGATGGTACCGTGAAGGGTGTATAATAAACTCAATCTGATTCTAGGTACTCGTGATGTTGTGAATAAGGAAAAGCATTATCATACAAAGAACTTCTGGTTTAACAACGGGGATAATAGCTTTAATGATTAACAAAGGCGATTTGTCCAGTCATTACACGGGGAGAATAAGGCCATGGTCACGACCCTGGCCTGGCCTAGTAGCGCCATTTCTGGGAGCCATTGGCTTCTCATACCTTGGAAGAAGCGAGATCTAGACAATTGGCGGCTTGGTGTACATGAAGTGCGCCGGTTCCTTGGAATTTCGAGCTCGAAGTCCCCCAAGAATAAACTTGATGGGGATGACGTAGCGGCTAGGGAGATCGCCGTCGCTTCTTCTTGGCCTATCAAATTTACGGGCCACAGCTGAAGAGAAACAACTGGAGACGGCCCCTGTGAGAGCCCATAATGTTTCCCTAGGCCTTGGTGTTCGGTCCAAGAAAAAGAAGAAAAAAAGAGGTCACGCTTACTGTTTGTCACGAATAAATATTTCTACCTCTCCAGGCTCCAAGTAATTGCCTAGTACTCATGAATACCTGGAAATCAGAATTTATTTTGTCAGCATACATGTGCTGTACGTTAGTACACAATGATTCTAACATCCTCCCTCCAATAACAGTGATCCCTTACATTGAGTACCCGGATGGCGACCCGGATGGCGGACACTACATATGATAAAAGGGCACAAGAACGTTGGTCTTCGCAGATTGTATTTAGGAGCAACTAGCTACTGCATACTTAAGTAGAGTAGTTTAATTAGACTTCATGTCTTGCCGAATAAGCAGCTCTTTTATTTGAGTAGATTTTTCTCAAATTCTTCTGATCATGGTCAATCTGGCATTGTATTTCGCAACTCCGTAAAGCGACGAATTTACCGTCACTCACTCTACGGAATCAGCACGCCGCGGAAGCGCACCTTTCCAGATGAGCAATCCTCCATCGCCTTGGCGGCATCCGCGAGCTTGACCTTTTCAATCAAGCACTTGACGCCGTGATCCCGTGAGAACTGAATAGCCTCCTCGGAGTCGAGCGCGTGGCCGCTGGGCCACCCGTGCACGCTCGCGCCCTTACTGACCAGCACGCCAGTATCAAACTCGACGGGTCCGACGGGCGCCAGCACGACGAGCTTCCCGCCGCACTGCAAGCCGCCGACGAGCGGCGAGATAGCCTTGGGGTTGGGCGCGGTAGCCACGATCATAGCGGCGCCGCCGAGCTCCTCGAGCGCCTTGACGGGGTCCTGCTTGCTGGTGTCGATGTACGCGTGGGCTCCTAATTTGGTAGCGAAGTCCTTCTTGGACTCACCCGACGAGATGGCGACGGTGTGGTAGCCCATCTTATTTGCGTACTGGATGGCGAGGTGCCCCAGGCCGCCGACGCCCTGCACGGCGACCGTGTTGCCCTGCTCGACGTGCATCTTGCGCATCGAGTTGAAGACGGTGACGCCGGCGCATAGGAGGGGAGCTGTCTCGGCGGGGTCCGCGTCCGAGGGCACGCGGACAACGGCTTCTTCGCGGAGGAGCACGTACTCGGCGTACCCGCCGTCCATGGTCACGCCGTTGATCTGCTTGTTGTCGCACATTTGGTATTGGCTGCGCGAACACTGGCGGCATGTGGAGTCATGGCCTAATGAGGTGTTAGTTAACATGCTCTCCTCACTACCTAACTTATCTACCCAATCTATCCAGGTAGGGGAGATTAGAAAAACTCACCTCCGTGCCACGGCCCGCCAACTCTCTCGCCGCCCTTAAATCGAGTCACATTGCTGCCGACAGCAACTACATCGCCTACGATCTCGTGGCCTGGGATTCGGGGGAAGACGTCTCCCAGAAAGCCTCCTTGCTCAAAGACATCGGTGTGGCAGACGCCGCAGGCGAGGATCTTAACGAGGACTTGACGAGGCCCCGGCTGCTTTAGCTCAACGTCCTTCAGCACGACGGGCTCGCCCTTCTTCTCGAGGACGGCGGCCTTGAAGGTCTTTGGTAGTGACGGCATTGTATAGAAACGGAAGAATTATCTAAGGTATGGGATATTGCCGGTGGTGAGTTGAGCTTTGAGAAATATTGCACGTCAAAGTAAGTGGACGAACAAAGATATTTATCCTGCTGTCTCTAGCTAAACCAGCACACATGCCTCGGAAGATGAAATGATGAGTAAACCATTCTGTCCCGAGGTCGCCCTACCAGATCATCGACCAATGGCGGTCTTTAGAAGCACTTGCAGAACCTAAATCCGTTCAGATCTCCTATGCCTGAGATAAGACCGTCTCAGCTCGAAGGTTTCAGTGTGCTGACGCCACTATGATCAAACCTAGAGGATATAGTATAGCCCCCATTGTTTGTGTATGATTGGTGATTGGTATCTTAAGCAGTTAAGCCCGCTTTTTGACGTCTATCAACCAGGTTCATGGTTCATGGGGCATGTTAAAATACCACCATATTTACGGCTCGATGCTGCATGTTTTTCAACATAGCCTACAAAATACAAAATTATCACTACTATTCTTGAGATAGTTAGGTACCTAATTAGCCCTTACTTAATTAGATTGCCTATTCTCCATGAAATAGCTTCGTGATCAGTAACAATACGTTTAAGACAAGTATTTACTAAGGCAGTTTAGTCATCACTGGATTAGTTTGACGTCATTCCGATTCGGACGACGGAAGCATCCGCCTCGGCTTTGTCGACCCTGAATTCTTCCAAATCCGATGCAAGTCTTCAGGTACACTATCGGCTTTTCAAATCTGCATCGCCCTACTTCCGTCGCAGATCTTGGCGATATTGACACTCTTTTCGTTCACTTACTTTAGTAATAAGTCCTTTCAATAGGTAGGTAGTGTCGGAGGTAAGAATATTGATATGCTGCGAGGCAATCAACATCGGCGTTAAGGCTACTCGGCAGATTTCTATGCCAAGATTTTGTTTACGGAGGACATTGCATACTGCACTATATGCTCGTCACATATTTCATTAAGTAGAGCATTGTAGTATTATGTAATATTCTCTCCGTATCGAACTCCTCACTATTTGGCTACGAAAGAAAACCAAATCTCATAACCTCCAAAATCACCGCGCACCGAGAGTAGCCAGCGCCGCTTGCAACTCCCGCACAGCCGTCGGCACGTCTTCGAAATTCAGCGCGGATATCGCCCACTTAGCATGCTTCTGCGCCTGGACCATCGCCATGTCATCGGTATTAAATGAATTCAGCGTCGCGTTATTATAGTTACCGCTGGAATGCTGCTGCGGCGGGGGTGGTGCGACCCTTGGGGCGACTGGCTGAGAATGTTGCGAATAGAAGCTCTGGGTAGATGTAGGTGTCTGTGTCTGAGGTGTTTGTCGCTGCTGCGGCGGGATCGCGGGTGGCGTGGGCGCGACTGATGGAGGCGGTAGGTTAGAGCGATAGAAGTCCTGAGCCGAAGATCTGGGCGGCGAGAATGGGGCTGACGGCGCCGTGCCAGGTTCATGCGAGCTGGGACTGGGTATCGTTGGCGGGGGACCCATTAGGCCGTACGGAGTCGAGCCCGGCGGTGGCATGCTAGTTGTAGAAGGTAGGTCTAAAGTGTCGGGTGCGCTGGGTGTATCGGGGAAGTAGCCATCCGGTTCTCCCGTAGGTGGTCCGGGAGGTGCTATAGGAGACACTTGCTCGGGTGCTGGCGCGGACGAAGCTGGAGGTGACGTTGGCGCAGACACAGGAGCCGGGAACGTTTGATATATTCCCGGTGTCGGGTGTAGCTTGCCATCGTCCTCGGGGGCATCCTCTACAGTTACTGGTCTGGGTTGCGCAGCTGCTCCTATCGCTTGAACTTCTGGATCATTCGGGTCGAGCGCTGGCGGGGCTTCGTCTTCCTTGACCTCCTCTTGTTTCGGGTTCGAATCGTTTGGATCATTGCCTTCTTTGATCGCCTTTAGTATGCGAGCGGCATTCCATTTTGCATATTTGATTTTCTCTTGCGTCTCGGCGTCTGCTTGGCCCCAAATGTTGACTAGTTGGAAGAATGTGGCTGCGGCTTCGAAGGTGACGGCTGTTTGTCTGTCTATTGATTAGTTACACTGGCGAGAACGTTGGAATGAGGCGACAGTACTGTGTGACTTTGTTGGCTTTCAACGGCCGAAGCGCTCTCTCGAAGGTCTCCTGGGCAAATTGTTCCACGTATGCTTGTCCAGCCACATCATCGTGAATCGCGTCGTTCCCGGCTTGGCTCTCTTTTGTCTATAGAAAGAGATTATTGGTAAGTAGGTCGATACCAAGAAAGAATAATATCAGATGTGATCGGCGTACTTGTTCCAACTTCTCCATCAAGTTCGTAGTGAACTGATGACACTCATCATCGGCAGAATGAAGGCCTTTAGAAAGGATCTGGTTGACGGCCCAATAATAACCTATTCCATTTCTTACAGTCAGTCACATAACTTACAGGCCAGAGCGACAACGGCGGGTGAACATACACCAGTAGGAAATAACAGGCTTCGCGGTGGCAAGCTGAGTAGCGCGCACGACGAAGGGGGTGATGCCCGCCTGTTTCAGCTTTTGAGGTACATTGGCCGCCATGATAAATTATAGAAGTAATCCCCGATATTCGACAGAGCAGAAATTGTCTCAAAGACGGCGAGTTGGGTGAAATGCGAGCGGTTCAAGTTTGTTGCCTGGCCTTATCGCCAACTTAGATAGCGAGACTTTGGAAGTGAATCTTCGTGAATGTCCGTTGAATTATTGCATTAGTTTAATCCCGCTGTCCTCGTTAAGAGCAACAAAAGAGCCAAGTATAGCCAGGTATAGTGAGGCAGGCAAAAATAGGCAGTCATGAAAGTGCTGTAGGTTTACGCGCAACATGCGACAAGGAGCTTCCAATATTGGAGATTTCCCCGCTGAAGTCACAGGTTATCGTAGCGATGATGTAGGTACCTAGCTCCCGTAGTTCCCCACCTACAAAACGAAGCTCACGCCACAGCTGTCCCTTAGAAAACCAGCCACATATTACCCCAGATTTTCAATGCAATTACGTACGTAACGTTCAGCCAATCCGACCTGCAGAATTCGTCTTTAGGCGGGGCGAGGGGCTAACGATCCATCGGCCCATCATAAAGTGGTTGGTGGCTGTAGCGAATCGAATCGAATTTCCACCGTGGCCTTTTGCTCGAAAGAGCAAGAAGACAACAAGCAACTTCAAAACTTCAACTTTTCTTGCCATTTATATGTTGTGACTAGTGTCATACTCTAAGTGAACTATCTGGCATGTCTATGTGTCTAGTCTGAGGCCATTTCACTCATAAGCACCTTAGTAGTGTGAATGGTTTGATATATCACTTTCTTAAGCTTCCCATCTCCAAGCTACCTACTCGTTCTTTATATCACACCATGCACGCCTTCAACCTCAACCCCGCCACAGCAGTTGCTGCGGTGGCTTTCCTCGCCGCCTTGCCTACCGCGCAAGCTGCTATGTATCTTAAGAATTCCCCTGTAGTCCAGGTGGATGCGAAGAACTACGATAGAATAATCAACAAGTCAAACCATACTTCTGTAAGTTCCTTCTAGTAACAAAGTGTTGCTACCCATTATAAACTTCTTCCATTACGACGTATGATTAAATAGGGCACCAGCTAATAGGGAGAATTTACTAGGTCGTCGAATTCTACGCGCCATGGTGCGGCCACTGCCAGAACCTCAAGCCCGCCTACGAAAAAGCGGCCAAGAACCTCGACGGTCTGGCGCACGTTGCTGCCGTGAACTGCGATGATGACGAAAACAAGCAGCTCTGCGGCATGATGGGTGTCAAGGGCTTCCCGACGCTGAAGACGGTGCGCCCGGGCAAGAAAGGGAAGCCGGTGGTCGAAGACTACAACGGCCCGCGGACCGCCAAGGGCATCGTGGACGCCGTCGTCGACAAGATCAACAACCACGTGAAGCGCGTGACGGATAAGGACGTCGACTCCTTCCTGTCGACCAAGAACGAGAGCGCGAAGGCTATCCTGTTCACTGAGAAGGGTACCACCAGCGCGCTGCTGAAGAGCATCGCCATTGACTTCCTCGACGTCATCGAGGTTGCGCAGATCCGAGACAAGGAGACCAAGGCCATCAAGTTGTTTGGCATCACGTCCTACCCGACTTTGGTACTACTACCGGGAGGCGACAAGGAGAGCATAGTGTACGACGGGGAGATGAAGAAGGATGCTATGGTCAAATTCCTATCGCAAGCTGGTGGACCAAATCCTGACCCGGCCCCTGCGAAAGCAAAGGGGGAGAAGAAGAAATCGGACAAGAAGGAGAAAAAGGCATCTCCCAAGTCCTCCGAGACTACTTCCGAGACTACCTCTGCAGAATCATCCGAATCTACCGACGTCCCGCCGGCCGAAAAGATTGTCGAGGTTGCGCCGCCCATCCCAGCTATCACAGAAGCCGATAAGTTGACCAAGGAATGCTTGAACCGGAAGGCCCACACGTGTGTACTTGCATTCGTGCCAGCGGCCCACGGAGAATCAGCCGAGAAAGCCCTTACTAGTCTCGCTGAGCTAGCACTAAAACATGCTCACGGACAACGTCACCTGTTCCCATTCTTCGAGGTCCACACCGACAACGACGCCTCTTCATCCCTATTCAAAACCTTGGAATTATCTGGCGAAGTGGAGATCGTCGCCGTCAATGGCAAGAGAGGATGGTGGCGCCACTACGAGGGAGACTTCAGCGCCGAGAGTGTTGAGAGTTGGATCGATGCTATCCGTCTAAGCGAGGGTGCCAAAAAGAAGCTTCCGGAAGGCGTGGTTAGCGATGTGGCCGAGGAGGCTGCGGAGAAGCCGACCGAGACGGTCGAGGTGAAGGTTGAAGAGTCTGTCGAGGTCGAGGTTGAGACCGAATCCGAATCGCCTTCTTGGAAAGGCGCAGACCCAACCCCCGAAGCTACCGCGGCCGAGGCGCCGAAACACGAAGAGCTCTAAAAAGCTATTTAAAATCAGTATACTAGCAAGCAAGCAAGGTAGCTTTTATGAGTTGTAATGAAATGAAATCAAATATCATTCCTAAAGGGGCCGACTTACCATCAAATAGATGGATACGTAGCTTGTATCGCCAGCTGAATGCTACCCTTTCCCACCATGTACCGTTTAGCCCTGTATAACACCTAACATTCCCAAACTCATCCCGTTATTTTCCTTTTTCATAAAGTCATCTTTTTTATGCATCGATATCCATAGCCATATCCACACCCTTCTCGACCGCCCCCTCGGCCACCATCTTCCTGCCCTTCTCCCTGACCACCGAGTCCAGGTACGCGCGTATGCCCACGCACCCATCGGCCGCCGCCGCCATCATGCCCTCTAATCGGCTAACCTGGACCCTGCTCTCGCACACGAGCGCCGCCACCTTGTCCGTGGCCCCCAGCGTCGCCACCGTCAGAAACGGCAGCTCCTGTTCCTCCTGGCCGTTAAGGTCGATGAGCGGGTCCGCGCGCTCGTCG
>JAOXNQ010000007.1:1499958-1567845 GCA_028571165.1 Hypoxylon perforatum
GGTCCGCGCGCTCGTCGCCCGCCGCGTGCGACGACGTGCTGCCCGCGCTGCAGGCCACCAGGTAGTCCGTCATGGGGATGCCGGCGTCAACTAGTGCGAGGGTCGCCGCGTTGATTAGGCACGCGAGCAGCGAGCCGTCTTGGCTGAGGATGTGCAGGGAGATGCTGATGGCGGAGCGCGGGAACAGGTGCGTGTGCAGGGTTGCGGCGAGGGACTTGGAGAGTGTGGATTGGAGCTCTTGGATGCGTCTGTTGGTTTCTTGCATTAGCAATTCCCAGTTTGTAGATACACTGGCGGTTATGCTTGTCGAGAGTAGAGGCGCAAACTCAAAATACAAGATGCAAATAACTTACTTGTCACCCCGAGCCCTCCTCTTCCGATCCGTCGTGCTAAAGCCCCCAACGACCACACTAACCACAATGTCTGCTGCGTTCGTTCCCTGAGCCGTAGTGCCTCCCGAAGACGTCCCAGCGCCCGCGCCGCGCCGTTGCTTGCCGTCCTCGCTGGGGCCCGTCACCACGCACATGATCTTCGTGTTGCCCATCTCGAGGTACGAGGACCCGTCGGCGGCGGCCTGGGTGCGGATCTGGCCGCGGAGCTGGCGAAGCTCGTTCCATCGGCGTCCGTCGATGCGCAGGAGCGCTAGGCTGTATGTGGAGGTGTCGAGTGGCATTTTTGCTTTTCTCTATTCTCTTTTTGTCTTTCCTTTTCTTCGGTATTTGGTGTTTAGGCAATTGTGGTTGTAGGTGTATGCTAGTGCGTTCGTGAGGAAGAGCTTAATGACAGAGCAAATAGTTTGAAGCTTTACGAGAGCTTCTAGATGCAGGTGTAGAAAATTTTGGTGGGGTTATCCTAGAGCAGCGCTAGGTATCCCTGCAAGGTTCCATTTACAGCTACATAATTCAAGTACCTCCTTGGAAGACCTCACACGGAAAACAGACATGTTTGGTCTGAATATTACGATTTAATGAATGCCCCTATAGTACTGTTACTAAGCAGTATGTTAAATTATATTCACTAGGACTTATTATTATGTAAGAGATGAACATAAATGCATGATATGAGACAGTAAGAGTAGTTTTACTAGACTTGATGTCTTTCGTTTCATCACAATAGTTACAAAGTGCTCAAGCAAGAATCCCATTTGCAAAGGCCGTTCGCCAATCATTGTTAAAAAGCACTACCCGATGGGTAAGCCAGATAATACAGGTACCTGTCCATAATACTCAGGTACAGGTTGGTATTTTCTCCCGATTTCGAATGCGGAGATTTCCATATAATCCATCATCACAAACAGCTATGCCTTGTCCTACACAGTCACCATAACACCCGGATTGCCGTGGCTAATAAAAAGGGGGTCGTTGAGATTCAGTGCCGGTTGCGGTTCCACTTCCTCCTCGTCAGTCCATCCCCTCTCCTCCCCCCAGACAATCTTCAGTCCTCTTGAGGTAGCGAGCTCCATGAGTCCACGCATAAGCGCGCCAGATTTCTTAACACTGGGCCATGCGTCGAATTCGATTCGCTTAACCCAGGGCATCTCGTCGAGAACGTCACTCAGCAGGGACTTGGAGAATCGATCGTAGAAGCCGTTTGGTTGTCGGAAACCCCTGAATATGTCATTTCCAGGGTCGCATTCGATGAACACGGTAAGCTTGAATACGTTGACGCAGTCCGATAGACCTAAGGCCTCGTTGACAACCCAACCACGAGGTGGCTTACTCCAACCTGGTCCCAGGCGCAGCTCAAGCGAGCTCATGCTTTCTCGTTGACATGGCTTCATACGGGCCAGGAGTGGTTTCTTGGTCTTGAAGAAGCGGCCAGGGTGTGTCGGGAAGATGCGAACGGGATGTGTGTTGTAGAAGTGATATGAGGCTTCCCTATGTATGAGGCGGCAGGTTCGCAGGATGGCCAGTTTCTGATGGATCCTCTTGTAATTGTCGGGATCCAAGTCGAGCACCACGCCGGTGTTAGCGAAGTGATACCCGTAGACTTTCAGACGCAACTCGGAGGGAAGTTCGAGAAATCGAAAGGGTGGCTGCTTCACTCTTCTCGGTTTGGGTTGATTAGAAAGACTTAGGGAATTGACGCCGGCTTGTAACTTTGCCACGTCGTCATCCACATCGTACTCAGCCTCGGAGGTATTGGTCGAAGGATAGGCAGAGCTGAGGGGAGTAGTTAAGGCTGAAGAGATTGGCGTAGGGCGACCAGTATTGGCATTGATAGCCCTCGAGCCCTTTGTCGCATTCGTCTTACGAGCGCGCGCCATCTTGTTTGTTTGTACGTCGGTTTGTGTAGTGTTGTGGTGTTGCGGAAATGGTCTCGGGTATGACGGCACAGTTAAGACGGAAACGCGTCACGCGACTGACAACTTTCGTATTATGGAAGAAAGGGAGGTTATAGGTCGAGGGTAGTATTTACAGAGATTCGATCCGTGATCTCTAATCTTCAAGAACAATTGGAATTATCGAGGGTACAACGTAGCGTCGCGAGGGTGGTGCCATCGTTATACTTAGACGAATGACAACCACCCTCTAAAATACAGCACTCTGAGCTGCCATATTAGACGAAGTAGGAAGTAGGTCGCGTTCGGTGTAGATGGAGTTCATGAGACTCAATATCGTAAATAGGCTAAGGATGGATCGGTGAGAATCGGCAACTATAAATAGGATAACCGATTGCTTCTGAGTTGGAGACGAGAGGGGATGGACACCGGTAGAAGGTAACGGTGAGGAGAAAAGGGAAGGTTGAGTTAACTCGACGCTTCTAAAACACATAAGGTATAGGAAGAATGAAAAGAACCAGTGAGTGCTCAATGGGTATGGAATAATGCAGGAGAATGAATCACTGCAACTGGTCAAGTGATTTCGGGGACGGCGGCAGAGTGGATTTTGAAGAGGGGCCGCCACGGCATTAACAATTGGAAGTCGGATTCAACGAGTCTCGAATCAGTCGAATCAGACGAATCAATCGCCATGTACGTACCTACAAAAAAATCGATAAGATACAGCGGCCCAATGACGTGATATGGGATTTCCTTATCGCCGATTCTACTAACCTCAGGAGTCTAAGGTGTGGCTCGAGGGCTGATCTTCGGCAATAAAAAATTTAAAGATTGGGGGAGCAACTTTAGTTAGGTATTTCATCGTACCAGCTAAGGTGATAAAACACAAGACGGACAAGGTGCAGGAAAGGGTCTCTATTCCCAAGTCCGAACAGCCAATTCATTCCTTGCACCGCGCAGTTTGGACGAAAGAGCCTTCAGTTCACTTCCTTAGAAAGTTCCTAACAACTAAAAGCCAATACGGAATAGGCGACCGGGCTTTATTGACTGCGCCCGTCGAGTCGCTTATTTGCGAAACCCCTCTGCAGGGTTTGGAAGGTCTAAAGGTCTATCGCTTGAACATCAACCATGATGTTGTCACGAGCTCTCGCGCGCTCTGTGCGACTGCCAGCGCGACTACCGACGCGACTACCGGCCCTTTCGAGACCAGCCATAGCAGCCTCTTCTGCGCCCGGAGTATTAGCTCCAGCGGCCTCAGTATGGATGCGGGGCATGGCAGCGAACCGATCATCTCGGACCCAGAACCAGCAATCAGCTTCCAACACCAATGCCACCGAGTCGTCGGCCCCCAAGCCGGATCTCCGAAAACTTCCCGATCTCACACAAGGTATCCCGTCGACGCTCGAGTTTGAGACAAGCGGTGCCACCAACAAGAAAGCGCTAGAAGCCGTAGAAGAGGAGACGACCGAACCCCAAGCTGGCGGCAGCGGTCGTGGCCGCGGAGAGCTGCCCGCCTCTGCGTACATTAGCTCAACAGAGAAGCGAAGAAACAAATTCGCCAACTACATGTATGCTTCGGCGCTAGGCTTGGGCGTTCTTGGACTGGCCTACCTAGGCCGAGAGTGGGACGAAGAAGAAGAGAAGGCGTACCCGGATATCCCCAATGGCTGGTCGCTTGGCTTGTGGTGGAACCGGACGACCACCCGCTTTGGATCCGTAACTAATTATTATAGCGATCCCGTCTTCGATAAGCTACTTCCCGATCCCAACCCCATGTTCGAACGTCCGTACACCCTCTGTATCAGTCTTGAGGATATGCTTATACATAGCGAATGGACGCGAGAGCACGGCTGGCGAGTCGCGAAGCGTCCCGGCGTGGACTACTTCTTGCGCTACCTCAGCATATACTACGAATTGGTCTTGTTTACGAGTGTTCCCTACTTTGCGGGTGAGCAACTAGTTAAGAAACTAGATCCCTATCATATCATTACGTGGCCGTTATTTAGGGAAGCTACAAAGTATAAGGATGGTGAAATCGTCAAAGTACGTTCATTCATTGCATATCTTTTTCTTGTTCCTATTCCCAATTACTGACATCTACTGCCTAGGACTTGTCGTACCTAAACCGAGACCTCTCCAAGGTTATTATAATCGACACCAAGGCCGAGCACGTCCGTGAGCAGCCCGAAAATGCTATCCTGCTTAGCAAATGGACGGGCGATCCTAAAGACTCCGAGCTGGTGTCGCTAATCCCGTTCCTTGAATACATCCATGCTATGAACTACAAGGATGTTCGCGAGGTACTAAAGTCTTTTAAGGGCAAGCATATCCCCACCGAATTCGCCCGCCGAGAAGCGATCGCCCGCGCCGAATTCCAGAAGCAGTTCGAGAAGGAGAAGCGCAACCAAAAAGGCGGCGTGGCTGCCATCGGCGGCCTGTTTGGTCTGAATCCCAACAAGATGAACATGATGGCCCCCGAAGGCGAGATCAGCCCCGCCGAAGCTTATGCGCAGGGCAAGATGCTGCAGGACATCCAGCGAGAACGCGGCCAGCGCCAATACGAACTGTTGGAGAAGCAAATCCGCGAGAACGGAGAGGCGTGGATTAAAGCGGAGCAGGAGGAGTTGGAGAAGGCGCAGGCCGAAGCTATGAGCAGCATGAAGTCCTCCTTCACAAGTTGGTTCTTGCCTTCAAAACCCGAAGAGAAGCCTAGCGAACCTAAAAAATGAGGTGAGAGGGTGATGTGAATAAATACAGGCGAGTGTATGATACGGGGAAATGCCTGCGAAGGCGATGGTTTATTCGCGTTGTGGTCGAGGCTGTATAAAGATGCAACGACTACCGTGGTCACCACTACGACCACACTATTCTCGACTTGATCGAGACACGACAACACCACAACTCTACTCTAAACGACGGGTATCATTTGTATGGAATTGACCAAATATAGGTCTTGAATGATATAGATGGATGGCGGAGGCTAAAGAAAAATCTGCGAATGCCACAGTCACGAAACAATACCTCTGGACGGAAAAATGAAGACTTGGGCTCACGGAGGGAAAGGAAGAGACTCCAGACAGTGAGTGCCAAAGTAACCTAATTTCTGTATTATAATAGCATAAATGAGTGGCTGGAGGCTTTTGCCTCCCTGGTCCTCGATTGTGGTGTAGTTATAAAATCAACCCCGACAGTTTCGACTGACCTCCCCAAAAACCCCTCTCGTCTTTCTCGTCAATTTTCCTGATCCAGCGCATGTACGTTTTCCACTGTTCAGACGATGGGGACAGAGAAAAATCCAATTATTCCGAGCCCAGCATCTAGTCCTCATAAAAGACATCGCAATTCTTAATTATCGAAACCTTTTTTTGTCAATTTCGTTCTCGGTTATCTCTCGCCTCCCTCACAAAAATCAATCGATCGACAATAGTCGACGTTGATGAGCCATCTACTTCTTCGACGGCGAAGGAGGGATGTCCCAGACGTTCTCTCGGCACCACTCACAGTCCGGGTCCGTCTCGCAGTCGAAGTTACTATATTACACAATTCAGGTCAGCAAATCCCCGTCGACTTAGGTTACGTAGTAGTAATCCAGTGTTTTGGTAGATTGCTAGAGGAGGCTGAGGAGCGCAACGAAAAGGGGGTGGGGAAGAGGGAAAAAAAGCATACCCGTCGAGACACTTGCAGTAGTCTACGAGCGCCGTGCAGTCGATAGGACTCGCGATCTTAACGGCGCCCGGGGTCGAAGGCGAAGCTGCCGGGACCGCGATGGCGGTGCCGCAGGTCGCGAGGACGAGGGCGAGGATGCTTGAAGTCTGCATGTTGACTTGGGTAGGTAGTGAAAGTGATAATCCAGGTAGGTTATTAGATCGGTGGTTTTGCGTTGTTGTATTTAGGTATTGTGTGTTGGCTTCTGATGTTTCTGTGATGATGATGATGATCAAGAAAAGCACCCAGACAGGGCGTCAAGGAGAGGCTTTATATAGGTGAGAATTCTACTCGCTTAGGAAAGCGAAGATCGATGTGTTACCATTTTCTACCAACTTGGATTCCGAGTACGGCCTCAAGGTTTGTCTCCGATGAAGAGGCAGTCATGACAATCATATTCTTAGACGACCAAATAAGATGTCAGGTTACCAGTCGGGGAGGTGAACAGCCATCCCATCCTCGTCGAAAGATCGCAAATAGTTCCCCTTGTCAGCTCGATTGAGAACACATGGGGCATTACAAACACCTTGCGAGACAGATAGAGAGAAATAGAGAGTGATAGAGGGAAATGTGTGGCTTTAGGCCGACCAATGTCGTTGTTTTCCGAGCCTGGAGCCGCTTATTGACATCTGATGATCAGTTCTGCAATGTCGACTACATCTTGACAAACATAAAGAGGCCAGGTAGCTACGCAGGCGAGATTAATCATGCTCACGAGCCTGACTCTACCCAACACAAACATTGGCATTAGACTATATGAACGTGTTATTCTTGTACGCATCAGAGAGCCACCCACAGCGGTATCTCAAGCCGTACAAGATCTCAAGTAAACATGTCTCGTGATGTGTATAAAGACGCCGGGGCATGAGAACCTCCACCAACTCCTTATCAAAAATTTGATTGCTCGGCTTCTCGGATCAAAAACAATTATGAAGTAGGAAGTTAATCCAAAGGTCATCACGCCGAGTCCCACAGTGAGAGGTTATTTGTACCTCCCCACAAAGTCACGCGTGTTGCAAGATCGAGTCCTGGCTAAACTCGGCTAAACATGATGTTGATTATGATATGGAAAGAGATTTACTCGAGGAGTAATTTCATGTACGGAGATAAGTTTCATTCCTATTTGACTTAGTCAACTCTCACTACTTCAGTTCCATGATGGTGGCATCAACTATAGCAGCATATAAGGTATGTAGATAGTTAGTTGGGTATTTAAACTCTCACAAATGTGACACTAAACTACTAGCTATATAATCTCGTGGTAATCGCTTTTAACCTCCAGTGCTAAGTCCCCCTAAATCACCGTCGATCGTTCGCCAGCTGCGCCGAAGCAATGCCCAATCCCTTTGTAAACAAGGTATAATATAATGATAAACCGTTGATGTCGCCATAGCCAGCCATATCCCATTCCGATCATATAATACATGAATATCGTAAGCAAATAAGAAACGACTTCCTGGTAGAAAACCTAGTTTTCGTAACGCCACCTTAGAAGCACTAAGCTCGAGATTTAAACGCCTTTTTCGAGGCTTCGTGTAGCCGCCACCTGCTTGAAATGAAGCCCTGGGTGAAAATAATAGGGGGACACCCCTGAACGCAATTTTCCGAACGGATGCGAATGCTCTGGATGGTCCGTAGGGATAAGATAGTAGTAATTGGGCTTTTTGGAATGTCGTCTTTTAAGCACCCCCGACTCCATCGGAGAAAAGCAATAATGGCCACTGCATAGTCGCCGTAGTCGTTGCAGAATTCCCCATGCCAACCCCCAAACCCATCCCGTTGGTTCCACTATTATCAACATTTCCACCGGGTCGCGGAGTAGAACCACCTAGAGACATAAGGGCATTGGCGCTGTATCTGTCTTGGTTGTCCACAATAGCAGCCGTCCAGTCTTGCCATGTGTTCCCTCCCGAGGGTTGTTGCCGCCACATCAAATCCGGTTGGGTCATCTGCGTCGCTTGTGTAGCAAATGTCGTGAGAGGATTGTGATCTGCCGCCTGAACCTGCTGGGCTTGTGCTTGTGCTTGTGCCTGTGCTTGAGCTTGAGCTTGCGCATGTGCCTGGGTCTGCATTTGAGCTACAGTCACCGGCCCTTGAGCTTGCGCATAAATAAATGTGTTATCTGGATCATATGTTATGGCGTTGGCCGAATGCGGGGTTGATTCTGCGTATGTGAGCGGAGGATATGTTCCAGACTCGGGAGCAGGTTGGTTATAATAATCATTACGTGAAGCGATAACATGGCTCGCCTGACTATTCACCGCTTCAGCGTCGGTTTGGTTATGAACAGGGTTTGATGCTGCTGGAATGTTTGTATAAGGCGGCGAATGTGGTGATTGCTTGAGCATGTCTTGTGATAGTTGAGCCGCTGGTACCGACTCGCTGGCTTTTTGAAGTCTGTCGTAATCTATCCATGCGATAGTTCGATCTATGATGGAAGACACGGCATCATGAAGGCCCATACCACAGTCTATACAACATTTGCGGTGTCAGTGGTTCACAGGACACATTTTAAGTTGAATTGATGAAAGACTTACCCATGAGATCTCCAGTCTCGGCCAGGATTCTCAGCCACATGTTCATATCTGCACGAAGAGCCTGTACTTCAGCTGCCGTTGCCCCATGCCGTCTCTCCCAGTGCGCAACCAGGGTGGAGAATATAGCCGTAACATATACCGCGAGACCGTACCATGTCGTGTCCAACGATTTCAATCTGTATACTTGATCTATGATTGTAAGCATTTCTTTTGCCGTCTCCTCGCATATCTTGGCATTTTCAGTTATTATCTTTGGATCATTAGCTATACAAGCAGCCGGGTGTCGCAGTGTTAACCCTAAATCAGATGAATTAGTATCCGCCATACAAATACTTCAAATTATCATAACAGTGAAAGAAACCGAAACCGCTCATAACGATCTGAACATTGATCTAGAACATAGAATGTGTAATTAAGAGCCAAGAACAGCTTACTGAATTCGAGGGCCATCCACTCCGCATATAGCGCAAACATGGCGTGTTCCTGTTCGGGTTGTCCTGCTTTACGAGGTTTTAAGCTAGGGGGGAGACTGTCTCGCCAAATTTGAAGTTGTTCCTCAAGTGCCTCGACCACGGGAAGATACCGATTTGGGTCCTTTCTTACGCAATATATATTGGCAAACATCTCGAGGAATAAGGCTGAAATCTTGAATCCAACAACCCCGATCTCAAAATGGCATGGAGCGGTCCTTGTAGTATCGACTCCGTCTTTGGAGAGGAGCTCATCGGCTATCATCTCTGGGAATTCTGCATCTATGTCTTCCAGCCGGATAGGCATAGGACGTCCCATACGACCATTTAATGTGGTGGCAGTCGCGAGAATCGCCCACCATATGCGCTTACGCAGCTCGTTCTCTAGGTTGGTTTCCTCACCTGGCTTCTTCCAAGCACGATGAAGATTAAGTTCGATAGCCATACCTAGGGTATAATGGCTCAGCATACTACTAGTATTAGATTTGGGGAACCGCATTGTATGCACACAAAGCATGGTTAGGGCTTGGACGTCATAGAGAGTTTTGGATGTCGACAGATCGAAAAACTTGCTAAGAGCGAAGTGGTAATGCTTATTTGACAGTTCGTTCAGGCGAGCCCTCTTCTCAGGAGACTCCCTATTGCGGATTCCATATTGGAGGTATATTGAAGCGAATACCATATGAATCATGGTCATTTCGGCCACCGTGGGTTTGAAGGAAGGATCATCGTAAAGGCGTACAAGCTTAAGGTAGCTCGATTAGTACGAAGCTGGGTTGAATATCCAACACTTTGGTTATGGGAGCATTCACTTACAAGATTCATAAATGTGGGTTGGTGCAAGATTGGATGAAAGGGATATATCATGAGAAAATACCACTGCGCATACGTGAAAGCATCTGATCTTGGAGGGTAGTCCACGTGACGTGGGGGGTTTATATTCATGGCAGATTGCAACATAGCTTGGACGGATTTGTTGTAAAGGGGTGAGTGAGCGGGAGCATCTGGGGATGGCTCGTCCATGTCAGGTGCGTCGAAGGAGCTAATGTCTATGGTGCTTCCAAGAATGGTGAGGGTGGTGCCTTTAATGGAGCTTAGAGGAGCCTGGTCCGCACCGACGCCTATATGAGCGTCGGCTGGCCATAGGTCAACGTTGGAACGTAGGGCATTTGCGAAAGGCATCCTTGAAGGTCGGTCCTTCACCCAAATAGACGGGTTGAATTGGTTTTGGTTCTGGTTCTGGTTCCATTGTGTTTTCGGGGGAGGATCGAGTATCTGGTTGCTCATAGCGTTGAAGCCCCCATCGGGAGTCGAGCCGTCGATAGAGGAGGGTGATCGGAAGGGTTTGACGTCAACGCCATTTTGATGTAGTAGCTTCTCCAGATCTCGAATCCGATTTAGCATATCCGACTTCTCACGCTCCAGCTCCTGCATATACCCTCTCCGTTCCGTCCGACCTGTGACTCGATCTGTCACATAGCATTCGAGGTTTTGGTTGATGCAATGCGAGCAACCCTCGGGTAGGGCATCGCAACGGATTTTGCGAACCTGGGAAGTTGTATGTTAGAGTTATGGTTTAAATATAGCTGGTGGACTTGGAGAGGGAAGAGCTGGCAAGGTGAAGCCATATTCAATAAGTAGTGCATTCAGTACAAAGGTTAATGCGATAGCAGTGAATATTAATAACATTGAGCTTCTCTTTCTTGTACATTCACCCGCACATATGCTTTAAAGCTTCACGCTTCACCTTTCGTAGTCGGACGAAATAAAAGCAAAAAGGGAAACCCTTACTTTGCACCGGTCGCATGCTTGCCCAGTCCTCGTGTACGATTGAAGTTTGGTCTTGACGACGCTGGAGAAGTCGTTAGGAGCACCTCGGTCACGGTCCAGTCGAGGTAATTTGCACTTGGCAGTAATGTCGGGAGAATCGAGGTCAGCTATGTCACCAGGCCGTTTTAGCGGGCGGCCTGGAGGCATGGCGACACGAAGCTTTGGGGACCGCGATAAAAGCTGCGTGTTGGCGCACAGCGGTTGGAGCTTGATTCGCGACAAATAGAAATGGAGTTTGCCGAAACCTTAGGGGGGGACGGGAGACGTAGTGTGGGACAAAGTCGAGTCCAGTGAACCAGTGCCGCAGTTTGGGGGACCTCTTACCTAATAAGAGCTTAAGACCAGGTCTAAAAGCAGCCTAAAAGCCAGTGGAACAACCCAGCCAGTAGCCAGAAGCGCCAGAAGCCAGCCTAGAAGCTTAAAGGTTAGAAGGTTAAAAAGCTAGGTGGAGGTCGGTATGTCCAGGGCTGCCAGGTGGATTTAGCATTGACAGAAGCCACCTAGAAGTACCTGCAGATGTCGATCCAATGTCCAGGCTTCAGGCTTCGATAAGACATGGGTGGTATAGATTGCGCAATACAATACAACCCTAGTAAAGCTTGGTTCTTTAACACAGCCTCTCTTTCTCTTGACTATTCATTGTTCTGTATAGATGGAGACTAGAGAATAGAATGGCATGTAGATAAAAACGGTATATACCGTCGATACTCAAAGAGATAATCAAGACCAGACAAGCTTTTCTTCAGGTAACGGCATTCGGGGAATTTGATTGTCACCTGCATCGATCAAAGTGATAGCTACCTCAAGTTCCATCGGGTCTTTTGGAGCCATTCGCTGTTATTGGATCCTCCAACTTACCCACCCCGAAACCCGACGAGACTATGTCTGCATAACACGCCAGACACGACGCAAGGAGGTGGAATTTTGGTTGGGGTACTATCTAGGATTGGAAAGTCGATCACCGGCCGAGAAGGTTTCACTTTCGTAGGCGTCAGCAGACAGCTCTTCCAAGTCTTATCAACTCGTCTTTCGAGTTTACGTACGTAGGGAGTAGACATGTGAAGAGGCATCCAATACCTACTAGAGGTGTGAATTACAAATAGCGGTGACGTTGGGTTGTCATTGCCCACTAAGCATAGGAGACATCGCATAGCATTAGCTCATCGCGCTATCCTAGACTTGCAGGTCCTGCAGGATCTTATCTCCGTTGTTTAAGCCTTATTAATGGAGCTTCGATTGAAGCTTCGATTAGAGAGAAGACCCTGCTGAGTTACTAATCGTACCTATTATTATACACCCCTACAGGATTCTAAAGCGATGGATTCAGGTAGGACAATGGAGCCTCTGAATACTACAAAAATAAGAACTCAAAATAAACCTTCATACATAGCAAAATACAACTAGGAATAAATGCCTGTCTCATCTGATATGCTTTTGCTTTACTTGTAGGCATGTGGCTTCTTCGGACGGTAGCAATTTGGATTGGTCTGAATCTTCATCTATTGCAAACTGCCAACGTGGCTGAAGCTTTTTGACTTCTTACATGCTGCTGTTGGCTTGGCGATCTAAAGTGAAAGTGTTAAGCATCTCAGTGAACCAGGCGGCCGGGTCAGCCCTATATTACATCTTCAGTTTTCTCGAATCAAAGAGCCAGAATGGTGCTTAAGAAATATAGTCAGTCCCAACTTATGATTTTGCCCGAGTAGAGAGAAATGATCCTACTTTGATAGGCATTTTAGATTTTCATTCAGCAAATTGAGAGGATATGCATAATTCATCCTCCAAACACAATCTCGGAACTTTGGGGGGTATGTCTGTACGCTTGCCAGCTGTCCACAGCTGTTTGGCATGCCCCTCTATCTAAGCCTTCTAAGCTTCAAACCCCCACTATCCACTATCACTCATATAACGAGCTCACCATCACCGTCGTCACCTATATGAAAGATCATACGTACAATTTACAGTAGTGGCTGAGTCTGTTTACTTCAATGATCAACGAAATCCAACACGACGACGACGACTTGGGCCCCCCTCATAAGATTCGTAAGACCACTCAGCAATCAACGATGGCTTCACCCACCAAAGTGCTCGAGACTATCCAGCTTGAGCACGTACCATCAACACACACCGTCCACATCGGCGTCTTTAAAGACGTAGAAAACTCTGAGTTCCTACACCAGCAGCTGTTGAGTCGGAATGCAGAATTCGAGTATGCGTTCATCGATGCGAGCTCCGTATGTTACATCTCCTCTCATGCTGCTTCTATTCTTTCGAGGCTGATATGTTGTAAACTTTCTGTGTAATAATAGGTAACCTCACGGTTTCAGGTCCTAGCCGCCATATATAAGGCGATAACAATACAGCTCAGCGGTGCCATGAAGACGCCCAACATCCACTCTGAGATCGTTTGCTCGTTGAGTCCTAATAATAATGTATGTCATTATAAATTAACATCTAGCCCTCTCCCCTTTTCTTGTCCCTCATCTCACCATTTTATTCCAACTCTCCCATCTCACTACCTACCTCCTGTCACCATGTCCACCTACCTAAGACTCAATACACTCACGATTTCCACACGCCCACCTCTTTTTCTTTCTTCTACTCACATAACATCCAGATCTCCGAAGCCTACCGGCGCTTCGGCATAACACCCAGCAGCAAGCACCTGATCATCGCCAAGGTCCTCATCACACCGCAAACCACATTGACCCCATCCGCACTAAACGAGCACCTGCTCGCCCACGTCAAGGGAATGCCCGTCCCTTTCACGGACGAGGCCCTGCAAGCGGAGCAGCTTACGGACTGGGCCAAGGTGCGCAAGTACTACAAGCTGAATAACGTGGGCTGGCTCGACGGCGTCAAGGATGAGACCGAGAAACGGAGGGAGATGGAGGTCCTCGTGCTCGGGGGTATGGCGCTGAGGGGTTTGTAAGTTATCATGATTAAGCAGCAAAAGAAGTATAAAAAAAAAAGATGACTAGTTGTGCAACTAAGTATTAATGAGGCTACCTATGAATATCTAGGCAGCTGCCAATTTTTCTGTCAACATCTTCATTTTTCTTTTTGGCTTTCCCAAACTTAAAGTGATATTGCCTTCCTTCCTATGATATAATCTCCCTGAGGTATCATCGTCGATTCGTAATTCATCGCTTGCACGTACGCATATACGAGGCTTGGTTTTAAAACCTGTCCAGTATACCGCTTCTCTACCATGCGAACCCCTAACTTCTCATCCCATCCCATCCCACTCCCCCTTCCCTTTCACGCCACCAACCCAAAATACCCCTTCACCCGTCTCCGCACCTCATTCCACATAGCATCCCTCCCACTTCTCGTCCTCGCCACCGCATCCTTATTCTCATGCGCACGTCGAAGCAAATACTTCATGCACTCGCCCGTCGTACCCCAGACGAGATACTTGTACGCCTTGGGCACGTCGCCGCTGTCCCTCACAAACCCTTCCTTCTGCTTCGCCGCATACACGAGCTCACAACTGACCTCGTCCGCCATCCCCTGCAGCTGCGCGATCGCGAGCTCCGTGCCGCGGTCCGACTCGGGGGAGTCGCGGATCGCGCGGGCGGCGCGCACCGACTCGAGATTGTGGGATCCGAGCAGAATACTAACACGTGGGAACGGCAGCTCGCCCCCTTTCTCCCCCTTATCGGAAGGCGCCTTCAGCACATCGCCCCACCGCCGGCATATGAGGCTCGCGGTGATGCCGTTGTACGCGGCGTCCGTATCGGCCTTGGAGTCGTGTATGATATGTCTAGGATCAGCACCCAGGTACGCGCCCCTCACCAACTTAACACCCAACGTAAACCCCTCCCGGGACGCAGCCGCCAGGTGTGCGCCCAGCGTCGACGGTGTGGCCTTGAGGTACGCCTGGTAGGTGCCGTAGATGATGGCGTGGCCCGGCGTCGCCGCGTTGAACCGGCGCTGGTACTCGAGCGTCCAGTCGTCGATGCTGGCCTGGATCGCCGTCTGCTCGGCGTCGAAGAGCAGCGGCTCATCGCGCTCCGCCGCGGCGCTGCAGATCTCGTCGATGGCGGCCCGCAGGTGCTTCGGCGGCGGCAGTCGGTTCTTGAGGGCATATAGCGCTTGTCGACCGGCGCCGCTGAACTTGAGAGCTACGAAGTCGCCGGGCCGCGCGAGACGCACCGTCTCGAGGGTGCCTGCGGCCCACGGGCCGATCTCGTTGCGCACGCACTCATCGGCGACTGGACCTGCGTCGCAGGCCGATAGGCTACGTGTCTGGGCTTCGGAAAGCACGATCTCGCGGGCGTAGCCTAGGATGACGCCCGTGAATCCGATCTTCTTGAGGCCGTCGATGGTGCCGCGGACCTCGGCTGCGTTTTCTCCGGCACAGAACTGGGCATAGAAGGTCTTCTTGAGGAACCAACGGAGCAGGGGATTCTTGTCCGGGTTTAATGCCGCTTGGTTCGAGTGTGCGAGTACATCCATTATGGCTAGAGAAGGAGGGAGTAGGAGAGGTGAAGACGATATACTAGTCGTAGCGAGATTACGCAGCACCGTCGACAACGGGAGAACTGATAGAGGTGCTGACTTCGCCATCGGGAGCGAATAGCCTGGTACTTCTGTGGGAAGACTGGAAACAGAGGTAGCGGCAGCTATAGCGGATTGTTCTGCGGTCGGTGATGGTCTTTTCGATGATGAGTGTATCTTCCTTCTTGTCGTTGATGCAATTCTGGGTACTCGACCGAGGCCATTGCGGCCTATTATATAGAGGCCACATGATGTGTACCTGATCGTGTGTAATGTATACACAGGAAGGGACGAGCCCAGCAATCGGGCTTGCACCATTGTTAGCGGTTTGATCAGGTAGGAGGTGCCGAAGATGGGTATTGGGTGGCAAAGGTAGTTACAATGCAATCACTCTATAGACTGGATGGAAAAGGGAGCGCAGTGTTTGGGCAACAGGGTAACCGGTGTGGATGACCGTGTAGGTGATGGTGTACCAAAGCAGGATATAAGGTGAAAGGGTGGGAGAAGGTATCATGAGAGATTAGAAATAGGAACAGGAACGGGAACAATGGAAAGGGCTCATACGGAGGAGAGGCCAATGACTATGCTTTTAACTATGTAGTTATCTGCATCGGAGTCTCGAGTTTCTACTATACTTCATCCCAAATGGACTCTTTATCTCCGGGATCGCAGCGGCATCAGTCGCACTGGAGGATGGAAAACCCGACTGGGGCATATCGTACGGCTTCAGGAAATCACCTCGATGGCGAACAATCCACTCCAAGGTCCGATATTCCAATCAGACTCGATGACAAGGAGATACTGCAGGTCCAATCCGCTCGAGACTGGGGAGCTCTTATCGTAGATGATCACGTGGGTCCAGCAAGTCAAGGTGAATGCCGTCTGTAACCGTGGTGGGAAGAGGTAATAGACGCAGCCATTGTCCAATCAGAGACTTCCAAAAGCTCGCCGCGGGGATAGCGCCAAAGGAGGACCCGAAAAAGGGAGAGTTAGACTCGGGTTAGCGCATAAAGTTGACTTGGAAGGCAAGTTTGGCTGGCAAGACCCCTGGGCCCGTGTCCGGTGTTGGTGTGCTAGTCTTTGTCTTCTCCGATCCTCCCTGCTGACGTTGGCCGATTCTAGTAGGAACAAGCGGCTCATAGAATCATGCATGGTTCGAGGCCATTGATGGCACCCACCCACGACCTAACGTGGGGTATCCTAGCCAAGCCAAATCTGTCGACCCGGAGTCTCAGGACGCACATTGAGTGGGTAGATAGTCAAAACGAAGGAGAAGCGACGGTGGCCGAAAGCGCTTGAATCATGAATGATGGATCTCGGCGTAAATAATAACGTAACATGGACTCACCATCGTGGGTCATAGGCCTCGTTTGTTAAGCCGAAATTACGTTTCTCGACAATGTTCAGCAGCCTTAGCTCTGGTCCTCATCTACTGTCGCAGCATGAACCCCGCAGGTCGTCTGGGCAGCAAGTCGTGTGGTGCGGATAACGCGCGAATCGTATGCGCATGTGTTGCAGCGAACGATATAATTGAGCTGAGGACCGCGGGAATTTCTTCGAGCTTCTCCAAGATCCAGGCCATTCGGTTCAGCGATGCCGACCGCAAATCAGGAGCGGGATTGTGTCTTCTAATTCGGTACGGCCAGCATAACCTCTTTATGTCGTTTTCTCTTTCACCTCTGTAGATTTTCCAATCTGTTTCCGAATAAAATTGACGTATCCGACTGGTCGACCTTTGGCAAGAGACACTACATCCTGAATAGCACCGTACGCAAGCCCGAACATAAGACCTTTCTTCGCCGTCCTTGCAGTTTCGGCGGCTGAGAATCGATCTGTGCTGGGTTAGAAATGACTAACATCTTGGAAATAAGTGTGATCGCATATTGAATTAACATACTCCAGAAGCTGAAGCCACCGGCCACGGCCAGACTGGCCATCACAGTACTGAACACATCTTTGGTTCCCCGATACACATCGAACAAATTCTCGGCGCAGAACATAGCAGTACTCAGAACACTAAGCCTTGCGCCAACCTTGAAGCCTTCCTTCAATCCACCAAACGCCAAATGGTAGTTCTTGCTCTTATGATATAGATACCAACCGGTGGTAGAAGTAGGTAATCGGTGGGCGTGTTCGGCTCTAAATCGTAGACCAGCCATTTTGCTACCGTGCGCAAGTCCTAAAGTCATTCCCACAGTGAACGATGTTAGGGCCGCAGCTGGTATACGTATCAATGGTGGGATAGACAATCGCGATTCCTTCCAAAGCTGGGTGTATTCTTCGCGGGTGGGAGTCCACGTTTCTCTGTCGGACCTAGCCATCTTGGATGCCATCGCTACGATGCTAGTAAATTCGGTGTTGACAATCGTAGAAGAACGCGAGTGATGGCTTGTCTAATATTGGGGAATTCGGCAAAGCATAGAGAATTTCGGATGTTTTAGGCTTGGACGAGCTGAGATTATTAGAATATCGTATCTTTTCCGTATCGTTATACAAGAGATAATATTCATTTAAGCGAGTATGTACTTACCGAGCTAGATCTTTACTAAGAATCTTAAAGCTTAGGCCATTTCGCTTATCCTTCATCTGCATGCACTTTACACGACCACGTGGGAGCGCGTTTTGCTAGGGTCCGGTCTTATCCTTGTGCCGATTGTGAGAGCAGAGCAAACCGCGTTTCTATTTCTAGAAACCACGAACTCAACTATACCTACTCACTCGTTGGTATCCCGAAGAAAAAGGAGACAAAAGGTTACTTTGCTTCTCTAGACTTCGTCAACATGGTGAGTGACCTTAGCTTAGATGCTCTCTATGATTTACCCAGTACAGCTACGGCCCACATCTCTATACCTTTGTAGTACGCTGAACATATGTAGTGACTGATCGCTTATATAGGTCCGCCGTGATGCATTGCAGGACATCGACCTGTCCATCCGCTTTAAGCATGGCATACACACCATCCTGCTGTTTGTTGACCCAATGAAGCCATTCGGCGAAATCGCGGAAGAGTTACTAGAGACGATGCAAGAACGCTACCCGGCTGGATTGACAACTTCTATGGCGTCACCCACAAAGACGGCATTACCCGAGAGTGCTTCACAAATCGAGTTCGCCGTGCCTAAGGTACCTGTAGATCTCGGCCAGGGCTGGGTTCCACTTGGCGTTGAGGAGGGAGATACTCCTATAAGCATGGATCTCAAGGACAATGGCGTCGTTGCATTCGCATTCAAGTCACTAGATGCAGACGACAGCGACGAGACTGTCTTCGAGGTCGACTTTCCTCGATTCGAAGATGATTATGAGGAGGAGTGAAGGGAGGGGGGATGAGAACCGAATATTCTCATGGCCATGAATTGGTGATAGGTTGCATTAGAGTTTCATAATTGATGTAAACAAACCCAACATGAGACCTCATAGATACCCGGGTATGGCAAGGATAGGAGAGGTCGCTTCGTGAATCTCAGGATGGCAAGCTCATGATAACATCGGTTATGATGAGAGAAAGGAGACAATGCCTAATAATCACAAAGAACCCTAAAAACACCTAAGTTTCGTGATTGAAGCGTGAAAATATTATAACACCTTGAAATGTTATTTCATATCACAATGAAAAACTGGTTTAACAGAGAGTGCTCGTACTATCATATAGGCGTTTGATGATTGGCGAATGGCGTCGTAGGCTACCAGGTACCTAGGACTAAAGCGCTGTAACGTCCGCGGCCGGCTCTTTTATTAGCGGGTGTTGGTGCCTTAAATTAGAGCCCTGCAGCTGCTGAGACCCGGCTTTTTGGATCTAAAAATGCAACGACCCTGCGACCCTACCCCTTTTCTTGGAGATGGGCATGGAATATGGATCCATCCCGAATAAAAAAAAAAAAACTACTCCTTTTTACAAACGATGATGTTATCAAACGCTTTCCCTTTTTCTGTTTCTGCTTCTTCGAATTTTAGGTAGCCTTCATTCATTTATCAACGGGCTTCGGCCACATGCCGTCGTCTACATGTTCGCTGCGACCCTTTTTCGCAATGCTTTGCGAGTCCTTATCCCTCTCGCCGTAGCTTCGACCTTTTATCTGTATCTGTACCCCATCTTCCTCGGGTGCGCGTTTCCCCTTCCGCAGCCTCTCGAGCAGACCGAGCCGAACACTGCTGCCGCGTTTCAAGATACCTGGCGACAGCATGTCCTGCCCTCTTCAAGCCACGCGGCGCCGTTCCGACTCCTCGCGCTCGGCGACCCCCAGCTCGAGGGCGACACGTCCATCCGCAACTACAACCGCGAGTCCTTCCCGCACCTGACGTGGGCGTTCCGGCACCTCGCCTTCAAGACCGACCAGCCCTCGCTGCGCAAGCGTCTGCGCCAGGTCTCCCACGACCTCGTCGACTTCTGGTTCGACGACATCCCCGACACGGCCGAGTCGATCCGCAAGCGCATCGACCTGTTCGGCAACGACTTCTACCTCGCCCACATCTACCGCACGCTGAGATGGTGGGCCAGACCTACCCACGTCACCGTGCTCGGGGACTTGCTGGGCAGCCAGTGGATCAGGGAGCCAGAGTTCAACCGGCGGAGCTGGCGGTTCTGGAACCGCTCCTTCAAGGGCGGCGAGCGCGTCCCGGACGAGGTCGCCGGCTATCCGGGCGAGGAATACGAGTTGGCTGGCCTGCTCGGCGTCGAGGATGCCAATGCTACGGCGTGGCGGAAGAGGATCATCAACGTAGCCGGAAACCACGACGTGGGCTACGCGGGCGACCTGACCGTCGAGCGGCTGGAGCGATTCGAGCGCGTGTTTGGCAAGGCCGCCTACGAACTGAGATTCGAGCTACCTATTACGAACCCGCTGGCTAATGCGACTATCTACGACGACGAAAGGAACCCTGACTCTAATCGCCTCGTGCCCGAACTCCGAATCGTCAACGTCAATAATATGAACCTCGATACTCCGGCTGCAGACCAGAGTCTCCAAGACAAGACGTATGCTTTTGTAAACGACGTCATAAACACAGCTTCTGCGGTCGAATTCTTGGGCCACTTCACTCTCGTTCTCACTCACATCCCGCTGTACAAGGCCGAAGGCATCTGCGTCGATGCGCCTTTCTTTAGTTTCCATAACGGCGGCGGAGTCAAAGAGCAGAACCTACTATCAGCGGACGCCTCTCGCGGGTTCCTAGAGGGTATCTTCGGCCTAAACGGTGACCCCAACGCGCCGGGCCAAGGCAGAGGTCGGAGGGGCGTCGTCCTTAACGGCCACGACCACGAAGGCTGTGATACGTACCACTACATCAACCAGACGGTGGAAGGCGATGAGCGACAATGGCGAGCCACCCGATGGCACTCGGCGCGGGCGGACGGGTTACCCGGAAAGTCTGAAGTGCCCGGCCTCAGGGAAATCACCGTCCGGAGCATGATGGGCGGATTCGGTGGCAACGCCGGTCTTCTCAGCGTCTGGTTCGACGAAAAAGACTGGGAGTGGAGGTTCGAGTTTGCGAACTGCGCTCTCGGCACGCAGTATTTTTGGTGGTTCGTTCACTTCCTGGATCTGATCACCCTTGCTGTACTCGCGGTGTATTTCGTGTTACAGATTGCCGGGTTTAACAACGAGAGCGCACCTGTTGCAACGGCTTCGAATTCTTCGGTTAAGAGCAAAAAGGCTCAGGAGTCTGTCCCTGTTGGAAATGGCGACACCAAGAAGCCGTAGTACTCCCTGCATTGCCAGCGGCGACCGGAATTGGGGGAATGTAATGAGTGATGAATGCATTTGTACTAATACAGGACATAGATCATGCACATAGGTAATGGAATAATACATTTTGTATACTGTTTAATTAGTTCTCCTGTACACCTAACCCGGGTATGTGTACTTTGGCGATGGCCCTGTTCAGCCCTACCAAACTTAGCGATACCGAATAGAGGCAGCTCACGACTATGAATCAGGTATTATAATTCAAAATCCAACACGACAACATCAACATTCGCCGCACTGCCTGACCGCGTAAACACAGACAAGACATTATCATAATCAAGTCTAGTGGTGTCGACCAGAGGCTCCGTGGAAGGGAATCCCTCTTGCCGCCACACAAGTTCATACTCGGAGTACCCAATTGCTTTTGACGCTTTCAGAATCGTCAGGGTTGGGGCCGTGTTGTCTGGTAGGATGAGGTATAAATCGCCCTCTTTGCTCACGGCCAGCCGTCCACGCTTGCCGCCTTTTACACCTTGGACATAAGGGAGTGCGCGTTGGGTCCAGATGCCTGATTTCCCATCATAAGTATCAACACATTTAAAGGCAGGACGAAGACACTCACCATCTGGCGACCGGTAATAATGCTTCCACGCCTGCTCGCCATCCGTATTATCTCTATTCAGCACGTGCACGCCGCCCTCGTGATCCACAGCCTGGCTCTCCTGGTTCGACAACCCGGAGCCCTTCGGTATCTCAAACGCGACGACCCCTTTGGAATCCGGTCTCACGCTCTCCCCCCTTCCGAGGTCCGCAATTAACTCCCCGGTGCCGTTGCGCCAGCCGCGTCCGCCGTCGTCCGAGTACGCGTAGCAGATATCGTGGTTATTCTCCGCTGAGTTCGGGCCCCGCTGCTGCTTATGCTTGGTATCTAAGGGGTCGTCCCAGCCCTCGTAGTGCACGAACCCCCGGTACACCCACGTCGCGTGCAGGATCCCGCACCGGTAGTCCAGCCCGTGGATATACGGGTTGTTCTGGACGCCCTGCAGGTTCGTGCCGAGCACCTCGTACGCGTAGCCGCCGTCTGGGGAGCCGGTGTACACGGCCACGTGGTCGTCGCCCAGCCCGGCCTTGCCTGTGCGGAAGGAGAATAGGAGGCTCGAGTCTAGCTGCACGAAGCGCGGGTACGTGACGTAGCTGAAGAGCTCGTCGTGCTCCGCGCCGAGGCCCGGGAGCCGCGATAGGTGCGGTGTGAATAGCGATGCGGACCACGGGAAGGACTCGGGGGATTGGGCGATCCCGGGCTGGGAGTATCGGTATCTTATTCTAGCTCGGCGTGTAAGTAACTAATTCTACTGACGGGGGGAATTAGCGTTCATACATGTCACAGTGGTGGTCATATGAGAGGTGAATCGTGCCGTCTCCGGGGCAGATCCCGAGCTTGGTAGTCTTAGCATTCCTTTCTTTTTTTCTACTTCGAATTCGTTATGTTACCTGGATGGTGTTGTGACCGTCATCTGTCGTCTGCGGGTAGTCATCAAAGGCAAACGTTTCCCAATCCCCTTGAGGCAGTTTCCTACGAGACAGATGGATGTATAGCGGCTCAGCAGCTCCCGGCAAGGAGCTATAGAAGCAGACGTACTGCCACCCGTTGAACGATTGGATGGCGTCCTGCTGGAAGGCGTTCCCGTTCAGCACGCAGTTCCGGTGCGTCGGGTCCGGGCCAAGAACCGATATCAGGGGGTCCGCTAGCATCGTTGAGGATTTACAAGTAGGTAAGCAATGGTAAAGGATAGAGGACAAGATTAGCGTAGGTAGGCTTCCAGGATGAGGCTAAATGCGTACACAACTGATTGGTTGGCTGTGCAGTCGATCGAGGGGGGTCTGGCGGCTGATGTGGAAGTCGAAAGCGAGCCTAGAACGTGTCGCGGTAGTGTCACGATAAATAACGTGCAGTATGAAGAGTTCTAGTTAGCAAGTACTATATTTCTTTTCATACATAGCCTATCTAATAAGTATTGTAGTAGCTATCGTACGACAGAGTTGTTCTTCAGTTATGTCATTTTGCGGCGTCTAAGTGCCGGTGTAGTAATCGCCCGAGTCGACGGCCGATAGGATGGTCGATAGAACTTCAAACCGCAATGTGATCCGCAGTATAATCAGAGGACCCATAAGATACGGGGTACCCCGCCCGTGTAAGTAACGAAGATATTCAGCGGATGGTCTAGGAGTCGATTTGATAGCTATCTCCTATTACTTCTTCTAAGAATTTGGGTTGGAGATGATGCTACATTGATATGTACCTATTTAGTATACCAAGGTCAAATGCTATTCTATCTTTCGTATATTCCGTACGCTTTATACGGGTACATTTCCAGGGGTACTTGGCAAGCTCTCTATAAATCCGGTCACAATCAATATCTATCCTCTTCCCATAATATATCTTGTCGCATGAAGAATGGTATATCGCATAGCGATGTTACCGAAACACCATAACACGATCTTGTCATTGAGAAGTATACACGAGATAATCCTCGACAACTTAGCCTACCAAGCAACCCCAAACCTGGTTGGCCCCGGTTCGTTCCCCCGCATTGAGCCTAAAATGAAAGCATCTCCGTAGTGGAGGTGGTGGTCTATCGAAGCCCATCGCCGACGCCAATCAACAGGGTGGCCAGGCTGGTTGGTCTAAGAACCAGGAAAGCTCGCCACGCTATCTACATATTCGGCCCTTGACTCCCAGCTCCCCAAGATGTACATCTCCACTTCTCCTACAACCCCAATTCCGTCACAATGTGAGTGCCTTAGGCAAGATAGTGCTCTGATGTATCAGTCATCCTATAACTGCTACGTTGATGGCTGTAGCATAGACACAGAACAGGGGAAACTTGAGAAGGAAACAGAAAGAGAAATATCGAAGATGCTGTTACGAATAGTACTACTAAATCAATTTGAAACCCCGGATCCATAGAAGAATTTCCCCAGCCTTAGCCTACTCTTCCCCAGGTCCTTTCGCCCCGGCCGCCCATGGGGTAAGAGGGTTGGGGCCCGCTGGATCACCGCTAAGCTAGGCCTAAGATTCCTTCGGTCCAATAATCCCCAGCGGCTTTCGTCCATGTCACCTGGCCGCTCTGCTTGGTGGAATTATCCGGAATTCACTGAGCATCCATATTCCACCTATCATGATAGCCGAAGCAATGCGCGACATGGATCTCCCAAAGGGGGGGGGCTCCGGGTGCCCTGCTGCAGAAAGATGCGTGCCATTCCAGACCCTGGCCTGTCCAGCAACGTCGTACCGCAGCAAGGCGAAAGAAACCTCTATCAGCAGCCATGCATGCTTTAAAGGTAGGGCCTCGCCGCCTGTCGTCTCACCCGAGCCTCCAGTTGCTCTCCTTTCTTGCGCATCGCTGAGGAAAAACCCCGGGACGATACCGGCGAATCCGTTCACAACCAAGAGTGAGCCGAAGGCAACAGAAATCGACAGATTAGATACAGGATATAGTGGTTTCGGATCTCATCCGACCTACCGGCAATCATGTCGTCGATATTGAAATATATCGTCAAAAATGACGCCATGAAAACTGACCCGAAGGAGATCTACGGGTGGAGGGTCTATCTTCTGGCTTGTTCTGTAAGTGATTTAATCCCTTCCGTGTTGGGTTGTATCTCGAAATCTAACAATCGCTTTTCTTCTAGGCTTGTTTCGGTGCTATGTCTTTCGGTTGGGATAGCGGTGTAATTGGTGGTGTTATCAACCTCGAAGCATTCATTGCGTATGTCTCCTTGTTCAGACCTTAAGAGGAGTTACCGACTTACCATCTCATGATAGTGCCTACGGTCTAGGAAGCAAGGATGCTGTAGCAACGGCCAATCTCCAAGGGAATATCGTCTCCGTATTACAAGCCGGTTGTTTCGTGGGCGCCTTAGCAGCGTACCCCCTTACAGATGCTTATGGTCGCAAGTATTGCTTAATGGGCGCTGCTCTGTTCACTCTTTCTGGCGTCGCTATGCAAGCAGCAGCTTCTGGCCACCTTGAGCCTATGTATATTGGTCGATTCGTCTCTGGTATGGTCTCGCTTCGTCAGCTGGTGGCTCTCGTATGCTAACATGCCAATTTTCAGGTCTTGGTGTCGGCGTCTCTAGCGTCGTCAATCCAATCTACGTCACTGAGAACGCGCCTCGTGCTATCCGCGGTCTACTTACCGGCATGTATCAACTGTTCATCGTGACAGGTGGCATGATAGCTTTCTGGGGTAATTACGCCGTCAGTGTACACTTAAAGGGTCCTAAGCAGTACATCGTACCACTCGCAGTCCAGGGTCTACCAGCTCTCCTGCTCTTCGGACTGATGGCCATCTGCAACGAATCACCGCGATACCTAGCGCGCAAGGACCGCTGGGAGGAGGCGAAGAAGGTGCTCACGCGGATTCGCAATCTCTCGCCCGACCACCCCTATCTGCAAGACGAGTTCCAGGAGATCGCCGACCAGCTCGAGTACGAACGACGACTAATAGGCGACGCTAGCTTCATGTCGCTGCAGAAGGAGATGTGGACTGTCCCGACCAACCGCAAGCGCGCTATACTCAGCATCGTGCTCATGATCTGCCAGCAGATGACGGGCACCAACGCCATCAACACGTACGCGCCGCAGATCTTCACCAACCTGGGCATCACGGGCACGTCGAACTCGCTGCTGAGCACGGGTGTCTACGGCATCGTCAAGGTGGTGTCGTGCGCGATATTCCTGCTCTTCATGGCGGACTCGCTCGGGCGCCGGCGGTCGCTGCTCGTCTCCTCGGTCGGCCAGGCCTTCTGCATGTTTTATATTGGTTTGTACGTGCGCATCTCACCGCCGCTCGCGGGGCAGCCCGTGCCGCCCGCCGGCTACTTCGCGCTCGTCTGCATCTACATCTTCGCCGCCTTCTTCCAGTTCGGCTGGGGCCCCGCCTGCTGGATCCTGGTGTCGGAGATCCCCGCCGCCCGCCTGCGGCCCATGAACGTCGCGCTCGGCGCCGCCACCCAGTGGCTCTTCAATTTCGTCGTCGCCCGCGCCGTGCCCAACATGCTGGCCACCGTCGGCGCCCACGGCTACGGCACCTACCTGATCTTTGGCAGCTTCTGCGTGTCCATGTTCTTCTTCGTCTGGTTCTTTATCCCGGAGACCAAAGGTACGTTTTTCTCATGTTCTTCTAGCAACCGCCACAGTCCCCTTTAGATTTCACGCTGACTAAAACTCTTTCAGGTGTTTCCCTCGAGCATATGGACCAGCTCTTTGGCGTGTCCGAGGAAGAGAAGGCGGAAGTGACCGAAGGGGCAAAGCACGATGTTTCGAGGATTGAGATTGAAGAGCACTCGAACCGGTCCGACAACCGAAGCGTGTAGAAGGAGAGCTAGAAAGATTTTTTGAGCATGAAAATACCCTGTTGCTTGCGATTTGTGATGATCAAGTGTTACTGGTCGATATAGTTTGTCATATTGCAGTGTGGTTAATCACTTCTTTGCAAACCTGTTCGATAGAACTGATCTCTCTAATCTCCTAATTGCAACTTGCCGATGAGGTTATCGCCGACCTTACCCCTTTTCAGTAAGAAGACCTAGAGTGTTCTATCACTTCAAGGAGGGCCGTTCTCGCTCGGGTTATCTGTTATGTAAGTTATTATATTCTAACACATACTGGGTCAGTGACTAAAGATTGCCAGGACAGGTATACATGCCAAACACGTCTTTCTGTTTGTTTTTCTTGTTATGATATACTTTAGCTATAATGTTTGCAACGTAAAACCTTGTGCTACGGACAAGGTAAAAAGTATTTAAAGGCCTAATGATTGGACGCAAAGTTTAGGTATGTTAAAATAGACGGTATATACCTAATATGTTGATATTCTCGAGATAAATTCATCGATACAATAGCAGGTCCTTATATACTAAGACTTAACAAATTAGAAAATCATATAGACGAATTCATTTGCTTCTTAACTACGCTTAGCGAGTATTCTATAGGTACAAATACCTTTTATCTAGCTTTAGTCCCCGTGCCCGTTGCCCGTTGCCCGTTGCCCCTTACCCCTTACCCCTTACCCCTTACCCCTTACCCCTTTTCCTGGTCAGTACCACAGTCCTGATAGATAGCTGTTTGATAGCAGGAGCGAGGGACCATAGGGCTGAGGCCACTTGGGATTAGGTTCGCACCTGCTCGTACAATGGTATCGCTGTTTTGTTGCTGTTTGGTTAGCTGAGCGATACCATTCGCCTTACCCAGAGTGCGGCTCATTTCCTCCCCATTGTTCCCTAGTTTACAGTGTCGCTAGTGGTACTGTTGTTTACTAGCGTGGGGTTTTCTAATTGGATTGAAAGTGAATGCGAGTGGTTGAGATGGCTTGTGCCTGAGGCGACGATGACCTTCGGTATCAAGACCCCACACCTAAGGTATCTAACCTAGAAACCAAATAATATTTAATACATAGGTACTGAACACCGCCTTATTGCACTACTCACTGATCATTTCCTTCACTCACTATACACCAATTTTCGTCTCATTGAAGTCCATATTGCTACACACACATACTTCACCGACACCATGAATCATTTAGATGATACTTGGGAGAGCGAGATCAGTCTTCTAGATAGCATCGCGGTTGCTGAACACCATGCCGCCACCCTTCTAGCCCAGATCGTGGCTGCTAGTGACCACATAGAGGCCGAGCTTCGGGACCCTGAGAATATCAGACCTCTAAATGGCCCGGATGGCCCCCCCCATGCTTCCCATCGCCGCCTTCTCGACATCAGAACCACCTGCTCCACTGCTAGGGGACGTCTCCGCGCTATGGAGAACACTCTGTGGGATGCTACGGCCCGTGCCACAAACTTTTCTTGTGCGTTCCTTCGTCTGTATAAGAACACCTCCCCTAAGCCTGAACCCGAAGACCACGATCCTGTAGCGGACGAGCGCGCACACTACCACGCTCACAGCGACTCGGACACCGCTGTGAAGGACACGACTGGTGTCAGCCTTTCCCCTTCCCACGAGGCTAGCGACCAGGACCATTCTATCGGACACGACGGCGAGGAACACGACAGCGACTGGGATAAGCTTAGCACTGCAGGCGACCTCCCCGATAACCACTCGGACATCGTTATGGTGGATGCGATCGATGAGCCCAGCGATGAAGACTTTTCTGTCCAGTCCGAGAGTGAGGATATCACGAACGAGATCGAGGATATCAAGTACGAGAGTCAGGAGAATATGGAGAAGCGTATTCGGTAAGTATCTATTAGGGCCATGTAACCTACCAATTGCTTGCGCATCATACGGTTATAACTAATCAAATGTCCCTCTATGTATAGACGCGCAAATAACAAGGCCTGGACCTATAACATGTTCGGTCGTCGTCGAAGCTCACACGCCCGCATCAAGCCCTTTGTGGCAAAGGCGACCGGCCAGATCATTCCCGAACTTCAGAACGCCACGCCTCACGACATCCTCCATCGTTTTACTGGTAAGTAACCTACTGTACAGTGGAATGATAATTGGCATGCTAACGTCTATTAGGTGCACAGCTGGAGAACATCCTCCGGGCTCTGGAGCTGGGTGTACCGGATGACATCGACCAGAGAAGAGATGATGTGTTAGATCGATGTGGCCTCATCGCCTACAAGAGCAGCCTCAACTATTCATTTACCTACATTGATGGAGACGATTAAGTTGAGGGTGACGATGGCACTTATATCGGGGGGTTATATACCTCGCACCTGGGATTTGAGTTAGGTACCTAGTTAGTAGTGCTGGTTCGGAATGGAGGGCAGGATTTAGGAGACGAAGGGTCACTTCCCTTTCCAGTAGATCCATAGCCCTGTACGCAATGATGTTGTTTTTTCCCATGACTTCGGGTTCACGTCGTGGCAATATTGTTATGACATAATGTAGGTAGGTATGCTTTGCAAACTTTCCTATAGTGACTAAGGCATGCTTGTAGGAGGTAAAGTCTGCACTGACGTTTAGATTTATCGAGAAACATCCTATCTATTAAAGCCCGAAACTATTAATCTTGGTCAGTGATATATGACAAATCGACATGGGTAGGCGCTCGTCAATGGTAGTGCAGTTGTCGAGTAGTTGTCAAGTAGTTATTGAGTAGTTGTTGAGAGGTTGTCAAGTAGTTGTCGAGGAGTTGTTGAGCAGCTTGCGCATGGGGGTGCTAGCGTTCTTGCGCTCTTTGTGGCTCTTCTGGTTGCTGTTCTCATTGTCAGTAGGCACTTCAACGTCCAGGTACACGAAAGATCTCCACGAATCAAAATTGTACCTGAAGTTGTAGATGTTCTCGACGTCTTCCTTGGTGGAGTTCTCGTCACCGAAGCCTCGAAACCCTGCTGCTTGGAGAAAGGGGTAGTTACCTTCCCTATTCCATCAATCCATAATAATTCATAACTGCCTCTCAATACAAACTGCGTGCTTTAATTTTTTCATAATTATCAATATTAAATGAATCTTGCTAAGTATGGATGCATACCGGCCTACTTCGACTAACTTCCGTAGTATGTACGCGTTCAGGAGAGCCTTTGAACAAGCCAAATTCTTACGAGCCAAGTGACCATACTGAACACCATAAGCATAAATAACCAAGACACCATACCTGCGACTATGTGATCTCGAAATGTCTGCGCCGCAGCGCCTTTGCTGTTGTTATGCGGGAACGGGAGATCAGGTATGGGGACGTTCAGGATCTTGCACAGCGGTTCCCATCCCTGACTGACTTCGTAAAAGAACAATTTCTCCGGTGGTACGACCTGTCTTAGGTGGTCCTCGTGCTTGCGCAGTGTGTCCTCCTCGATCTTTTCCTGGTGGTAGCGCCACATCATGATCTGGTGGAACCGTTCGCGCCATACTCCGTATACCTGCGTCTTGTGCAGCCAGAGGACCACCAGAGGCAGGTACCACGTGCCCATGAGGCTGTTTAAGTAGTTCATGCTCTTCCACCAGGATGCCTGGTCCCGGGTCGTCGCTATTACGATGGCGTCGGGGTACACGCGCATAATCTCCGGGGTGAGCGTCGCAGCGGGGCAGTCCATGGTTGCAACGTAGCCGTCGAGCACCTCCGAGATGAGCCAATCAAGTTTCTTCTGCTCGGAGAAGGTCTGGGCCTTGGGCGCCAGATCCATGATCTCGAGCCAAGCTTTTATCTGAGGCATGGGGCCCCCGAGGGACTGGATACCCGAGTCGTGGACGGGCCCGTCCAGGAGGATGGTAAGGGCTTCGTTGAGCGTCTTTGTACCGGTACGCGACCTATGCGAAGCCAGAAGTCAATTATACGTGTTTACTAGGGAGTGACCATAACGAAACGTGCATTTTCCACCCCCTAAAGTCTTGCTACATCATTTCTTCGAAGTCGTGGCCCCTAGAGCAGAGGCTAACCGCGAGAGATATTTCGACTTACATTCCGGCGCCAATAACCCGAAACCTAGTCCCCGGTGGACCTGGAAGCGAAGGACCTTGACCCATGATGGCGACTTCACGATCACCAATAAGAACCGCGCGCGACTCCACAGGCTCGTGGTTTCTGCTTGTCGATGGGGACACTCAGCCCACCAAAGTATCAATGGCGTCGTACTAGTTAGAGATGGTGTCATCCATGGTGAGTACGTCCTTCTTATACTTGGGCATTCGCACAGCAGATTCTCGTCACACTGCAGCAGGGTCGCAGAGTGCCAAGAGCCGGGAAACTTGAACATGACGTTCGGTTCTCGAATAGATTGCTTTGGTTCCACGGATGGCTCTCCTGGCTAAAGTGAATACGCCCTTAAGTGCCGAGACAGGGCGTTTTAAGCTACGAGCAGGGCACCCATAAAGAACATGTCTCGGCAACTCATGGGGATACTACATAATCGGGCGGTTGAACTGGCTCTCTTGATAACAGCTTGCCTGCCGCACCATATAAGGCATTCGACAAGCCCGCTTGTTTAACGCTTTCCCCAACGCCTCTCCAAAAAAGTCACCAGCTCGCCAATTCATGCATCAGCTGTGTGTAAGGCGCCAAGCCGGCTGAATCGATATTCAGGGGACGGCGATCAGGTAATTCATCTCTGGGGCTCAGGGCGTATCACATGCCGAAGTCTTTCAAAAGCTGAGAATGATCTGCATCCCTCCTCCTTTCGACAATATATAAGGACTGACTGATCGTCGCTCATGGTTTCGCAAACTGGTAAAGGTCCGGACTTTCATCACCCGCGCTACACAATACTCCGGATTTGAGCAACGTATCATCTTTCTCATAGGAATAGCAACGTTGCTCTTTAAATGGTCTTAATAAATCATAAGAAGCCTATAGTATTTACCAGGCTATATTTTTATTTCGCATATGTGAGACATAACTGCGCAGGTGAGCACCATCTAGGTAGATACCTACCCTCGGCAATTTTCATGTTGGAAGTTACCAGCTCGTTTGCATGCCTCCTTCCGACACTTGTTCCGTGAGAAGCCATTTGTCTTGATCTTCTTGGTGTTCTTGGTATTCTTAATATTCTTGGTGTTCTTGATAGTCTTACTGGTGGCTTTATTTAAAACTTGAGAATCGGCTCGAGCCCAAATGTCTGATGGACCATTTGCTTAACTGATCGTGGTTTTCACGGGGAGGGTAATATCATGCGGCTTATCGAACTAAACTCGTTGGATTCCTTTAGGTTATGTTATTGTTTGTGTAATGGTGTGGGAACATCTGGACAATCTCTAGACTTGTTCAAAGGAGCAGACGAAACGCCTCGCCACGTTGACATGGGAGTTTCATGTTATGGTTCTCTTACCCAAATAGTCTTAATATATAGAACGCTTTGAAACATGTTGTAAGTATGGAAAATGGGATTTCGCTTATGCGCTTCTGAGTTATATCAATAGCCTTCAAAGTTTGAGCACTCCGTCTTGTCAGGTGGATGAGTTGTGGTTAACTAGTTGAAATTTTTCCTTGAGTTATGATTCCCTATGTCATGAGAGCTCAAACTACCCAGGTTACCTAAGGGGGTTCTAGCAGCCAAGATATCAAATACTGCAGGTCTATATATCTTAAGATTATATCTAATACAGAGTCTAGTTCTTGCGACTTAGCGGATATTTCACTCGCCTGAGTTTGAATTCAAACTCTAAAGATAGTTAAATGTTACCTCCTAGGGATTTAGGCAGCTATGTTAGCCAACATCATTTTATACTATTAATTAGGGGAGGACGTCGTAGTTAGTAGATTGGTTCTAGTATTAGACACAAGGTGGTTAACATAGTAGAACCCTAGTAGTTTGCAGGTTCAAGTTTCACCTTTTTTATTCATAGTGAAAAGTCTAGGTTAATGACACAAGTGACTCGCCCGCTTGGTAGAGTAGCTTGAAAAAAAGAATAGCCGAATTGATCTATTATATTCAGCACTTTTAGAAAGTATGTTATAGCTCGCCTATAAGTTTCTCTCTATTTAGTCAGTCTTTCGTTCCTCCATTGACGGAAAGTCTGACGAAGGGTCAAACTAATTGTTAGGTAGTTATAGCATGCTTTTTGGGGGCAGAAAAACACGGCGGTATATTTGGATGTCATCCGCTACACTTCACAACTATATCTAGAACATGATTGATAGATGCTTCGTAGATAGTAGGCTTACACTTATTTACTAACGGATATTCTTGACCGATCGGATTCACGTGTATGTCAAGTCACACCTTGTACTCGTTACAATTTGAGCGATATTTCGGTTTCACTCGTTTGGTTCTAGTCTTTCGGTATATCATAAAAGTACCTAGGTAGCTTACATGATTATATGCTATAATATCTATTTTATGAGTACCGAACGGAAAATTTCCGAAAAGTTATACTTTTCTAAATTTAAATGGAATCAAGGTAGTGTTGAAAGACCTCGGGCTCGTATTGTAATACTTATTCTTAATGTGATCTACGGGCATACTAAATTATCTCTGAGTGCTTCCATGCATGCCAGGCACTTTCTGGAGCTACCTGCCTATGCTAGTTTGATCATCGTGGACTGGTTATTCATATTGCTGCCAAGTCTAGTACTATCTTATTCCCAAAAGGCTGAAATGACAAGCTCGCGATACGTCGGTATCACACATTCTTTGTCATAGATGTATAATACCTAGGAGAGTACGGTCCCCAGTCTACCCGTTAGTTTCTTATGATAAATTTATTAGAAGGTAAGCATTTTTTCAAGCCATCCCATTTCCGAGGTTCTTGCGCAATGACTGTTGCTTGTCAGCTTACTCATCTTTCGGCTCAATCGTTTCCCATTTCCCAATTTGCCCTGAAGTTAGGATGACCATCGAGTTTCCTATTTTAGTATCTAGAGTTGCTGTTTTTTAGACCCGTTCTCTTTCTCTACTTGGTTCAATTCTGTGACCTGCCTGTCAACTAAGCATCGAACACTTGAATACGATACTCTTTCCTCTTTCTCCTATAAAATGGCTCACAACCTTTTCACTTGAAATTTATACTTTCTCTGGCTCATCTCGCACCTTGGATTCATTCTTAACTATCTCTAGGTAGTGCAACCGCGCAGAAGTGCAGGCTGTCTCTCAACCTTGAAAATATGTAGGTGGGCGAGCATATGGATTAAGGACTATGGGTGTAGCCCAGGATTCCTAGTGTTTTGAATATAAGCGACTAAAAGAGCGCCACTTTCCAACACGTGACATCGATCTCTCTTATATGCATGAATGGTGTAGCGGTAACATTCAACCCTTCCATCGAGAATATTAGGTTGAGCTCGGGGTTCGACTCCCCGTTCATGCACGAAGTAACTTTTTCCCTTTACCATTTTTTGGGTTGGATATCATCGTGATATTTTTGATATAGAGACGGCTCTATCTTGGTGACTGAAAGACCCTATCACGAGTAGAGGTATCTAAACTGCCTATTGTACCAAGTAAATCTCAGTCCCGACGGGGTTTTAATCTTGCGCTTCGGCAAGTTATCAGAAAAAGGTAAAGGACGGAGAATTCCGGTCGCCTAATTCTTTTCCCTACACGGCAGTCTCAAATTCTCCACATCCACATATCACCACCAAAGGCTTCCAGCTACCTACTCGCAAAGGCTGATAAAATCTGCTTTTTCACTAAAATAGACTTCGAGTAGCCGCGCACCGGAACGTCCAAGCGACGGCATCTAAACTTTACCAATTTGCCGGGTCGGAGGCGCTGACGAGCAGCTTGGCTCCCTGTCTTGGCGGACTCGCTGCTTTCGAATACTCTATCAGTCTGCGATAATCGTCTACGAGAACCTCGCCTAGCAGCTAGCTTCGCTGGGTACAAAGTTTTTAGCCTGCCGCTACTGTACGGATCCGATACCCGTTGCTAGCCTCAAGCTCGAGCCAAGTAACCCTGATTCGGCGCCACCCAGTCGGGAGGTAAGACGGCCCACAGCGGCTTTATCCTTCCAGTTCGGGGCTTTAGACCGGTGAAGTTATATTACAGCCACGAGGCGGCATGAAGGGTCGACCTTGATCAAGCCGTGGGCTGCGTGGGCGCAAGAGCCGGCCACTAGATGCATTGCCGCTTCCTTAGCGGCCTTAGGTCCTTGAGTAGGTAGGTCATTATATGAGCAGTCGAATTTTGGGCGGGCATGAATCAGACGCAAGAGACTCAGGAGATGCAGGTCGGCGGCGGCAGCGTTGTTATTGGGTCAAAAAACTCTGTTCAACCGATTGCGAGGGGGGCATAGGACCAAGATGAGTAAGATCAGCGAGCGGGCAAATACCGTAGGGTATCAGTGAGGCTTCGAGCGCAACGCAACAACGCAATTTTAAGACATTGGGATTTTTAAATGGGATTGTCGTGATTTTCGCCATGATCTTCATGATTTTCGTGATTGTCGTTCTAATACGAGAGCCTCACTGCTGCAAGAGGGCGCATGCGACATATCCTGCAAGCTGCCAATATTTGCAGTACACACCGACAGAGACCGCAGAATCGAAAAATCGGAGACGGGTCGCGCCAAGCCTATACCTACCTTATATGGAGCCGTTGCTCGATTAGGAACTCTTCCAGATTTCTTTGATTAATGGATGGCACTTTGTTCGTCTGTTCGTCTTTCCGTCTATCGGTTCTACCTATCACCTCATCACCTCGAAATGCCACCCGAGAGATCGCCTTATGGCGCTTCGCCCGCCGGCCAAAAGTGGCCACTTCAACATAATATCGACGGAAAACATTGTCTACATAACTTAGTAACCCATAACAACCCATCGCAACCCATAGTAGCCCACAGTGGCACATAGTAGGTCCATCAGGAGAGAGAAAAACTGCAAGGGAACTGCAAGAGCGCATACGGTCCGTTTATCCCCATAATAGCTTTTATTGCAAGCGAGCAAGAGGCATGCGATTTGTCAATATTCCCTCATTCTCGCCAGCAACGGGTGATCGACCTGCTCTCTTCTTCTCTCTCCATGTATGTCTCTTATGTCCAGGTACGTTCGCTACCACGGCTATCGGGTCTCTCCTTTTCCATCGCATTCCATTCCTGCGATTGGGGGAAGACAGAGAGGGGCGCCCTTCTTTTTTCTTCTTTTTCGTCTGATACGATATCGGCCGAAAAGGAATCCCGCGGTCTTGGCCTGCAGTCTTCATCATCGCATTCTCACAATTGTGGTCAGACTCGGTAAGAGCCGACGGCGCCAAAGGGCGTTAGTTGACGCTATTTCTAGGCGAGTACCACGTGGTAAACGTGGTCAGCTTCTCTGTTTGGCAGACGGGACGGGATATGCTTCCTAGATAAATTCGAGCCCGCGAAGCACTAGACCCTCTCGTCATTCGCTTAAACGGCAACACATTCCCGCTTACATGGCGCTATTGGCATAAAGACCCTTACATACGTGTGCTATATAAGACATCGTAGTATTGTGCAAGTACCTACACATAGCGTAAGTACTGTAGTAGGCAGGTGGTGTCAGTGGGTCTAGTCAGCCAGCCATCGTGAAGCTATTGATGGATCGTGCATTAGAGCCAAATGAAGATGGATATTAAGTTGTCAAGGTAGCTAAAACCCACAGAGACGATCCTTCAGGGTCCCCAGAAAAAAAAGTCTCCCCAAAGGTGACAATTTCTAAACTACCTAGCTTTCCCCGGAAAAGGGAGGGGAGCACCATCACCATCTTTGATCTTTTTTATTTCTCTTCACATATCACACACACCTTGCCACTCACACTTACATATACACACACGTACAACCTCATCTTGAAGAGATCGGCCCATCCACATCTTTTCAACTTTACCCAACAGCGCCTACACGTGGTCCCAATCCTCAACAACCGTGCGCATACACTCATATAAAACAGCTGAGCATAATAAGGCTTCTGTGTAAGTGATCGGACCGTACCCTTCCCACGTCCCAAGGAAGTCTAGCTGACTTTGCCGCCGTTCAGATAGTTGCACCTTGTATTTCCCCAGACTCACGACAATACTACTATACCCAACCTCACCAAGGGATACCTACACATACGTCGACAACATGCATAGAGGTATGCACACGTGTGGCAACTGTGGCACCGAGTACACAACAGGAAGCTGTTGGTACTGCCATCCTCAGAACAAGCCTCAACTACCAGCAGAGGTGCAAAGGACACATGTCCATACACATACACATGTTCACTGCCATTGAGAGGATAAAAAGTCTTGACTAGGGGGGGAGAGGACTCGTGGCATGGGAAAGGAGGAAGGGAATTCGGGTTTGGCGTCCTTGTCCTTGCGACCAAGCCACTCGCTTAATAGCCTCTAACGACATCACACGATGAGGCATGTACCAATCGCTACTACCATTTCATGTTGCCCTGTCGCTTGCCCAAGCAGCGACATAGAGGCGACACGCTCGGACAGACATGAGTTCGACATACAGGACTCGCAGTCGACATCGGGTCCTTAATCTACAGGACCGCTGATGTTCGTTACGAGCCATTACAAAAAGAAAAAAAGAGGTTTCGGCAGCCTCGTTTAGAGCCTCTGACTTCGAGGGCTTAATGCATTTAGCAGCCTCTGCTGGCTAGCTTTACGAAGATATGATCAGGGGTATTATATGATACCTACCTCGGAGAACAGTTGGCATTTACAAGGCGTTATCATGATATCACTATTTTGGGATGGGCATAAATTAAGGAAAAAACTTTTCATCATCATCTGTCACGACCGGAAGGGGGGGCATTTGTTTAGTTAATTAGAACCCCCGGCCTAGCATGTGCGATACCATCAACGATAGTTACTATCAAAGAATATCAGGCGCATGAACTATGAAGTTTTCGAAAGTCCCGATTGCTCCTATCTGCTGCAGTGCTCTTGAGTTCCCCCATAGCTTATCTTTGTGATCAATCGAAGCTTCATTCGGCTCCGCGAGACATCGTGACGATGCGGGACTTTGTTCCGTCATACCACATTAGTATCAGCGCACCATTATATGACGCAGATTCCTCATTTCAGCTCAGCTTGACCTGGCATGGCATTCTCCAATATCCATTGCCCGATACCGAGTCGAGGACAATCTAGATTCGTCTAGGTGCGGGATGGTTACGCAGCAGCAGAATGACAACATGCTGCGTGGAGGGGGCAGGCAGCTTCCCCCAATCTGCATGCAAGGAGAGCTTGACGTGAACCCTTGGGTCCTCCTTATAGGGTGAGCCAGAAGCTTAATCGTACGACGTCAAGCTCACGAGCAGGGGGGTGCAGAGATAGAGCACCACGGCTGGTATGCAACCTTTATATGCTTTTTTTGCTATAAATAGAGCATCTGGACCGCTCTGCCTTGTGTTCCTGGAGATTCGTATAACGGGAGTATGTGCTGGTATTCGTTATTCATATAACAGGCTTCACCCTGCCGTGGCTACCTGAAGGTGAGATTGTACGACTTTAGGCTCTTTGTGAAGCTCTTCCCCATGGGGGACCATACCCACGTATCTCGAGAAATAGGTACCCAATAGTCGGGATTGTACGAGTGGATTTATTGGGATTCGGAGGCTCAGTCCCAATTAGTGAGCAACATAAGGCTATGAAACCTCATCTCAAGGACCCCTGAATACCCGTTGGGTCTGCATTGAGTATCACAGGCAACATGACTATCTGGCAGCACTTTATTATAATAATATGCGTTGCACCTACGTCGAATCAGGCTCCGCGTGCTATCGATATAATTAGAACTCTACTATTTCTAATAAACACATGGTATTGTTCTGACTCCAAACTACCTAGGCAATTGGCCGACTACCCAGGTAATATAGGCAAAGACACGTCGTCCAACAAGAACCATTGTTAGCAATTGGCAAACGCCTATTTTTGGCATCGTCGTGATCTACTATATTATCATTCTCGGCCCTGCTGGTGCCGTTGAAAGTGTCCCATGATGAGTATTCCATACTATCGTGTCTCATTCGAATCTATTAACCAGGGTCTAGCCCACAAGGAACCTAGGCCAGATCGAAATGGCAATCACTGATTGATTCAGTTCACGAGGCGCTCGTTCAGTTTTGCAACTGTTCTCCGTATACGAACACCGTAAACGCGTCGGTGCTACTTTGCAACTTCAGACAACTGGGCGAGACTATCGCTATCGAGTGCAATCCGTTTTGCTACCGCCGCAAGCCTTGGGTTTTCTGCTTCGGATCCACACAAACTTCAATTGTATTAGTAAAACAGCGGGCATTAGAAACATTCGAATCGCAAGCCATCCTTCCCAAGAATAACTCGTGCCGCTAATAACAGGACTCAAATAAACACACATGCCATTTCCCAAGTCTTAAGACCTAGGTAGACCTTAATATTCCCACGGTTTAACCAGGTGTCATTCAGGCGAGAACGGGTTCTCCGCCTGCTTCTCGCGCTCGACGTACACGGCCGTGCCGGACACCGAGACCTGGACGAACCCCAGGATCTCCTTCTCCTCGAACGTGACCGCGACGACGGCATTAGCGCCCCTTGCGACGCAGTCCCGGGCCAGCCGCTCCAGCGCCTGGTCGCGCGCGTTGTACATCAGGTGCGTCACGCTCTTAACCTCGCTGCCGGTGATCAGCGACTTGAGCAGGGACTTGGTGTCCTTGAGCGCGTACGCGGTGGACCCGTAGGCGGCGCCGAGGACCCGGACGACGCGGTACCCGGGCAGCGAGGGCGTGGTGGACGTTAGGATCGACGGCGAGCTGCAGTGCGGCTCGTTTTCGGGCTTGAGGCTGCTGAGGTTCGGCGGTGCGCCCGGCTGGTAGTTCGTAGTTGACCGGCCGTTTGGCGGGATCATCATCGTTGAACGGCGGTTGGTGAGCATTTTGGGCAGCTAACTTTGAGCCGATGAGTATAGAATAGGATAGGTTCTCCGTAAATAGTAATAGTATAGGATTGGATGATCTTGACCCAATATTCGGATTTGAATCGAGCTTAGGAAAGTAAACAAATGGATAGATGGATGAACGTCGCGTCTCAACGGCAAACTAAACACGAAATTATTAAATTCGATGGCACCCCTGAAGTAAATCAGATTATCTTAGATTCCACGAGACCTTTATCAGATCTCGGGCCTAGGAAAAACGACGTCATGCTCCATATGAGGCCTCAAATTGTTCGCTTGGAACTTCCCATCGACTGAAACGATATGTGCAACATGCTATGGGCCATCGTTTGGACATGCCTCGAGACTTGTCTTCCAAGCCGTCGGACGAATGTGAAACCCGATTGAATTACCAGAAAAGACGGCGCACAGTCGAATTGGGGATCCCCCACAAGGGTTCTGCAACGTGCCAAGTCCACCCCTTGGTCAAGGCAGACCGAGATCATCAACATCGCTAGCGGTCTGGTATGAGAGCACCATTACCGTATCGTAGATTGCATGATATACCAAGAAGTCAGACAACGCTAGGTATGTCTGGAAAACGAGGTGTTCGGAGACAGTTGCGTCCATTTAATGCCTCAGCTCTGTCACCTTAATACGGATTCTGAAAATAGGTAACTTGCCCTTTTCAAAGATGACAACTATGTCTTTAGACTAGATCCAAATACATGGTAAAAGCACATATCGAGAAGTTATCCCCCGAGCTCTATGACAGTGGTTCTTTGATACGTCAGTAGTCAGACCACTGCGTAGTCGAGCCTCAAGAGGATGTCTCGAACTGGTAGCCATTGTTGCTCGTCGTGAGGTAACTTCGAGATCCTCAAAGTTCGTCCAAAGCAAGGGACGAAATGACATAAAATGGAGCTAAGATACAGCTCCAATACCGAGGTATATAAGATGACTTGCAAACAATTTCCGTAGGGCTGATGAGCTTAGCTGAAGCCGATATGAGCTTACATAATGGTCCGGTACTGCACATTTGGAATCTTTTTTCGTCTGGTACCTACCTACCCCTCCCCACAGCTACCCTGAAAACGGTACCTGTTAGCGGCCCTTAGCCCCTCGGCTCGTCCCTTATCGTCGAATTGCATGGCATCATCCAACAGGCGGGTGGCGTCGATTGTCGGGGGTAGTATTTGTCAAAAGAAATCTCGAACGTCACCGATCTCTAGCCTGCGAATCCAAAAGACCGATTTCTTAAAACGATCGAGACCCCCCTCCACAATCAGATCCCCCTGATGTGGAATCACGAATTAGACCAGATTATATATCTACAGCTTCGTCCGAACCATTCAGACAGACAGACAATTCATGACCATACCAGCTCCCGATCTAACAACAACCCGACCAACCATCCAAACCGTCCTCGCAGCCATCGCAATCGCCATCGCAATCGCAGCAATGGCCTTCACGATGCCCTCCTTCGCCTCGCGACTATTCCGCCCCTTTACATCGAGCGCCCGCCTCGGCATAACAGCCGACGGCTCTGCTGGCGGCGCCGCTTCCACGATCCCTGAAGGAGCCGAGAAGGCGACACTGGCCGCGGGTTGCTTCTGGGGCGTCGAGCACATGTACCGCAAGCACTTCGGCAACAAGGGGCTCTACGACGCGCGCGTGGGCTACACGGGCGGCGACCTGAACAACCCGAGCTACCGCGCCGTGTGCGGGGGGAACACTGGTCGTATGTCTTCTCCCTTTCTTCCCTAGCCGTAAACATTCGCACATATCCATGTATATTATATTAACAACCCTCACCAATCCCAGACGCCGAGGCCCTCCAACTACACTACGACCCCTCCCAAATAACCTACCGCCAAATCCTCGAGTTCTTCTACCGGCTGCACGACCCGACGACAGTGAACCGGCAAGGACCAGACCAGGGCCCACAGTACCGAAGCGCCATCTACTACCACGACGAGAACCAAGAAAAGATCGCGAGGGAAGTAACGCGGCAAGCCAGCGAGCAGTGGTACAAGAACAGTGTGGTGACGGAGATCGCGCCCGCGGGGCGCTGGTGGGACGCCGAGGACTACCACCAGCAGTACTTGCATGCGAACCCCGGAGGGTACGAGTGCCCTACGCATTTCCTGAGGACGTTCCCGCCGCTGCAGTGAGTGAATGAGTGAGTGGTGTACAAGATAGTCAGGAGGTTGAGCATGCGAAATATGAGGCTAAGCCCACCATGTTTGGTATTGTTACAATGTACGATCGTATGAGTCACGTTAGGATTTAACAAATAGGGGTATATGTATGAGTTTTTATAAAAGAGTCGAATTTGGCCAGTACTTTAACGATTTGCGAATGGTGACAGTCGCTAGCCATGTTCTTGGTAAAAAGCAACGCTATGCTCAACTTAAACGCTTGACAATATCAAGCCCACCCCGTATGTCTCGCCATGTCAAAGATCCCTCTTTCCCCTAGTAACGCCCACCGATATGTAATCAGTTAGTAGTCGGCCTCCTCGAGGGGATCTGGATCCTCTATCATTCCTGTCATCGGATTGCAGGAATGTGACTGCGTCCACGTTATGTACTTGTCCTTTCCCTGTACCGCTCTCTGGCCCCATCCGTAGTTCTGCATCCGCTCCAGGTCGAGCTCGCTGATCCGGGGCCGGTAATCGCGCGATGACTCCAGGTCCTCAAATCTCCGGCATATATCTCCGTACGTCTCTGAGATGTGTCGTTTGCATTCCCTGCCAGGCTTGGCGTCCCTATGGCTGTCCCATTTCGCCGAGAAATCGAGGGTTCCCAGATCGAGCCACGTCGTCAGGATGAAGCCCCAGCCGAAAGGTTCCGGTAGGGAGATGACGTCGAGGCTGAAGTCCGTCGTGCACCTGCTGCAACCTAGAACGTCCCCTAGCAGCGTTGGTGTGTCCATCGGGTTCGCCTTGGCTCCCGAAGATAACCACTTGAGCCTCTCGTAGATGAAGTGGCCTTCCTGCTTCGATACATCATAATGCTCGTTGCTAAAGCAGGCTGCCGTATGTAGTGTGTGAGTATCATGATTGCCATGAGATTTGCATAAGGGTAGCACCAGCTGATATAACAACGACATGTATTCCGAATACCAGGCACGATGATTGCACATGGGGTACACCTGAGGTAGTGTAGTAAGTGACTGATTCGGCACAGTCGACGAGTTTGTACCAGTTGACGGGTATAGCTGCTGGCTGAATAACCACAGCGCCAAGGAGTTCTTGTCGATCGAGGAGACGACCTGCTGTCGTCTTAGAAGTAATTCGTCGTCGCGATACCGCATTCGAAGGGAGACTTGTGCCATTACTCCTTTCAGGTATGTCGTGGATGTGTTGTTGACTTGCTGCATCAGGGGTCTGTACTCAACACCATGGATTCGGCGCTTGGTGACGACGCGCAGCATCTTTCTCGTCGCGCGTGAAGGCATATGATGATCCATAGTCCAATCCATGCACCTGGTGGCCTTGTGCGGCGCATAAGCGCGGTCCATGAACGACACAAACGGGCTGTGTATCTTCTTGCATTTGTAGCAGTAGACGACATCATCCATATCGTAGTCTATCAGGCTGAGGACAACCCCGCGGGCCCTCGACTTACTCATGCCGGGGCTAGATTGCAACTTGAGGAAGCGGTCCAGGTACCGATAAGACGGCGGGTCGTCCGGATCTCTAAGGCCGGTTATCGTAGTCCAGTGCATGAAACGAGCCAACAGCTCCTTGTTGACGAGGGCCAGCACCACGATATGAGCATCGTCTAGATAGCCGGTTATCATGTCAAATAGTTCCTGAGGGAGGCGCAGTAAAGGCAAGCTTTTCTGGCTAGGTTGATATTCTGGTGTTCGGGTGACGAGAGCATGTTTGTCGTTGGGTCCTGAAGCATCGGCGTCGCTACTGCTGCTGCTGCAACTCAACTTAACGGTTGCGGTCCGGTCGGGGTAGGTCAGATTGTAAATAGACGACTGGTCGGGTAAGGTCAGATTGTTAATAGACGACTGATCGTTATTGCTAGTCGTGTCTTTAAAAGATCCTATATCGTCGACGTGATCGTCGATGACGTGGATCTTACCCTTCTTGAGTATGATCTTCATGATGTGTTTTAGTCGCACATGCTGGTTTAACTTGGAGCGAGTGTGGCTACGTGAGTCAGTATTTGATGAACTTGAATAGTTTGAATCGCAAAGTAACTGCGTCCTGAGTCATCCAGAATACAGTGGTGTTGGTACGGGATTGCGGTATTGCGGTGTTGCGCGTGGGGCAGCGAATTGAGTACCCGGAAGTCTGTGCTTTTACAGCAGCGTCCTTTCCTTAGGTGTGTATTCGTGACAAGAGGAAAAAAGCGGGGAGACAAATCCAAACTTCAAGGATACCTAATACATGCCCAGGTACCTGAGGTAGTTTTATATAGAAATTATGAGGTAGGTAGGTAAAAAGAGGCTCACTTAAATATCTGTTTTCCATTGAACGGAGTCATAATCCATGGCCAGGGTATATAAGGGTTTTGTTCTGCTTGATGACCTTGCCCTGCTTGGCGATCTTATTCTGCTTGTGATTGGGGGCCTTTCAATTGGTAACAACGTGGTAGCGAAGGTATTGGGTATTATTACTACAGGTCAATATGGAAAATGATATGGATTGCTCGCTAGATCCTCACTGCACGATGGTGAGAATAGCATGCGAGATGCAATGGGGAGATGTAGTTGAGGCGCAAGGATGAAGCATCTAAATGGATCATGCAAGTAATTAAGGTCGAGGTGAGAAATGACGGACAATCTGGACTGTCAGCAGGGGTTGCGGTTTACCTTTTCCCTTTTCTACCGAAGGAGTCAGTCCGAAGTCATACGAAGAAAGGGCGAGTTCGGACTTGAACAGGTTACCATCCCTTTTACATTTAATTATTTGGGTCTTACCTGGGTACTGGGCATGAGTCTGGGCAGTCTCAGCCTCAAGTATTATGACTCTTATTAAAGTGTAGCGAATACCTAATTTACAGGTTTCTACGCGTCAAATAGGATACCGGGCTGGTCACATGGGAGCATCACACAGCTGATCCGAAAACCCGTTGCAACCATGAACCAACATAGGGAGACTTCGGCATATGAAACGTACGATTTGCATCCTATTGAGATCACCTCTCCTCGCCTCGCGATAGGGCTGAACTATTGGCCTAACCCAGGTTCGTCTTTATGTATCCAGGGATAAACTTAACATGGTGGACGCGTTGGAAGTCTGACCGCGGCATTAGTGACTTGCATTTATTGGCTCACTTCACTATACCACTAATACAGCCCTGCATAAGCCTAACGTTGTTAGGAGAGGAGAGTTTCTATTTCACCTCTAATGTTCAGATCATCTTATTGTCCCATGCCATAAATTCAATAGCGGCACATTTCCTGCCGTTTCCTAGACGCCATCCTCCTTCATCCCGCTCTCTCAAAGCCAGCTATATTTCTACTTTCTGCGGTTTTGCTGCATCATCAGGATCTGGACCATTCTGATGAAGATGTTCAAGAAGTCCAGCTCGAGCGAGATACTCTCGTTGACCGGGTCCTTCTTGATAATTCCTCGTTCGGCCAAGCGTGAGTGGTAGAGGATCTTCTGAACGTCGTACAGCGTGAAACCACCAAAGACCGCAAGACCGCCGTACAACCAGAGGTTCTCCGTCAATGCTAGGGTTCGGACGGCCGTTGCTGGGATGACCAAGGGAGCAAGACCCGATACGGCCACGATGGCAGCGCCGGCAAGAAGGGGACCTCCGATATACATGTACTTCTCCTGCTTGGCAGTAGCACCAACGAAGGAGATGGAGCCCATCATTGCGATCGTGTATAGGCCGGCGCGAGCGATCAGAGCACCGGGGGCGAAGGCAATGAGCGGGGCGACGAATGCAGCTTGGGTAGCGTTGAAAGCGGTCCATAGTGCGTACTTGGGGACGTAGCTGCTTGATATTAGTATGCCGTCAATTCCGTGAAATGAAGAGTAACTTACTTATCGGGGTCAATGGCCCGAGTTCCAAGCATGGTGCCGAAGCTGAGAGCCAGACCACCAATAGCCACAACCCACGGGCTTGTCACCATCAGCCTGTAGACGAACCCACTCTGGATCATTTGTCTCGCAGTTATACCGATGATACCAATACCGAGACCGGTGTGGAGGAAGGTTGAGTTGAGATACGCTCTCTCAAACGCCGGCATACCTCCGTCTTCTCGGGTCTCACGGTTGAAGACTGCATTGATGGCGACAAGGGTACCGCCAAAGATTGCGCCACCCGTTAGCAGTCTCCGCATCGTTGAACCCGAGTCGGCAGCGGGAGCATTGGTTTGCTGCATGTAAGTTCTGGACGATTGCGCGAAGGCATTTTTGGGCGTTGATCGTAGTAACGTAGATGCGACTGTCGTTCTCGATGTGAAGAAATTAGATGACTTGGGGGTGGATTGATGGAATGATCGGATGGGAGCTGTGGTTCGGAAAGAGGTCTTCGCAAGCTGCGGCAGTCTGGGAGCCAGGCGCGCGGGCCCCTGGCGCATGGTAATCGTAAACGACATGGTTGGGCGATCTAGAGGTAGAGGGTTTGGTGATGTTACAAAAGAAACGGTTGAAGTTGGATATATTTGTAAGGTAGGGGGAAGTTGAGCAAACTTGAATTACGCCGGCTTGGTGTTCTGCTGAAAAATGGCTGATGTAATGATTCAGTGGCACAAATTGAAGTGGAGGCGGAGAATGCGCTGGAAAGTCCCGATGACTCTGCCACTTTCCACCATTGCTTCAATGTTTTTAGCTTAATTCCGCAAACCCCGCCATCTTTCCGTGCCACTTCCAACATCTATACGATTCGCATCAAGTTCTTAAATGCATATATCTATTTAAGATATCTTTCTTATCAATGGTATATCTCATAGCCTAACTAGCAAACTACCTATAGGTATTGATATATCTATAGGATGCGACCTCAGAGATTGTTAATATAACGTCATGGAGTTAGAAGCTCTGCGGTAGCTACGTAATGTTAGCTACCTAGCACTGCTCCGCTATGGTATGCTGAAGCTCTGGGCCGAGGTCCTCCTTAAATCAGTGTTCAGTATACCATATTTCATCCAAATATTTCCCTAATCTATTTATGATCCGGTACTGTCATTCCCAATCTTTCATCGTGGAACCATGAGAACGAAATAGGGCTGCAGGGATGCAAAAGTGCCTGGATTATGGGGCTCTTCTCCATTCGTTCTCCATCCGGGTTGCAGCTAGTTCGAATGCAGCGTACAAACTGACATTCAATTGGATTCCTGATGCCGAGATTTCTTTATTCAGCCATGCTGGGCAATCCTCATAAATCCTGCTATTGCTATCGTATGTGTTTTTCGTAGTCCTCTCAAGTTTATTCCTTGTGAAGGTTGTGGTAGGATCGGACGACGCGGGTCTTTCGATATAGTTCGTCTAGCTTCATTATTTACAAGTGACGTTAGGAAGGCAGGTTTACTCAGATATATGAGCCGGCGTCAACCTTAAATTTTACCATTTACCATGTCCATCCTTTTTCATTTCTTTACCAGATCATCAGCGGTTGGTGAGTAGCTGAATTCTAGATAACCATATCCGCATCACGTTCCCGGCCGTGATACCATCAGCATCCCCTAGGAAGCGTTCAACCTCATTCCACCATAGCTTCGCCCTCTATTTCACTCTAGACGAAGTCCGACTACCCCCCAAAAAGCTCCATACTCAAATAACACCCACGGAGTCATATTCTCGAGTAGCAACAATGCATCCCTTGAGCTTGTCAGTTTCAGTTGCTCTGTTGAGCTCTACTATATTTGCTCTTCCGAGTCAGATACCTCTCACGAACGAGCGTCACACAATAAATGTGATGTTGAGCGACCTAAAAGAGTCGACCTTGGTACCCGTGGGCTGTTTCTGTGCCGCCGGCACAATGTGCTGCCCTGTGGAAGAGGACGTGAACTGCGACTATGGCGTCTGCAAAGACACGTGAAGGACGACTAGGTATCGAAAGGAGAGAGGCGCCATGATTCTTAATACGGTCCAAGTCGCGGATGACCATAGACCGTACCGTCGTTACCATCAGCACCTTTTTGTCGCCATCTACCAACAGACTGAAGCATGGTTACCTAGCATTCCGGATATATATGCTTTCGGCAATGCGCACCATCTTAACCTTAAACCTCCTCCTTGGCTTCCTTGTCGTTACGACCCGAGGGCCTGGAAGAGAGATCTTGGGAACAATTGAGCAAGGCGGTATACAAATACGCCCCGTTGCTCTGATAGTTATGCGAAGGGTTGATGAAGGGAGTGGGATAGAATATATACGAGATCGATCCGTCTTTGAACACAGCGTGTCTATTCGGATAATACGAGATAAGGACTAGGAAGTGGTTTTATCTACCAGTGGTCGGGAATAACACCCACCTTAATACACTCGCACAGCAGCACGCCGACACCCTCAGACTCCAAGGTTGTGTGTTAAGGCATCCTGCGAGTGGTAGTTTAGCATGATTGAATGCATGAAGAAGCTACCTCATCAGACATACCAATTCACTTAATAAATGGCTGTCCAAGTCCCAATTTCGAGAGTCTACCCATAGGTAACTCATGATTTTAGTGATGAACGTTTCTAAAACCCAGATCTGTAAAAGAATAGTTGAGCTCATATCCTCGACCTGTCTAATGCGCCTGCGACGCGAATCTGACCCGGTAAGAGTTACGAGGCCATATGCACGAGAGATGTTTCAACACGTGCTTAGAAGTGCTTTGCTACCTTCCCCTTTAATCCCCTTTCCGGTAATATTCCAGAAGACTTGGAAATCTCGTAGGCTACCTGCAGTAGAAGTGGATTCCGGGTAGCATTCAGGGAATTGTGACATCGAGAGGTATATGACAGTGTTTGGTATCATAATACCTTCCTCTTGCAGAGAGCAAGATGGGGGGACACTCGCTTGAGAGTATCGAAAATGATTTTGCGAAATAACTGAGCAGGAATTTTCCTATACATCGTTAGCATTTAGCTATTAAGCGCCCTTGACCGGTTTCAATAATCAAATCCTTCAGTGGAATTTGACTCTGAGAGATAGACTAAATATGCGACCACTAAGCACGCTGTAGCTTTCCGAAAATAATGGCACACTTGCGAGGTAGGCACGGTATAATAGGCGGGACAGTGGTGGGGTGGATAACGCTAGAATCCTTCTCGAAGCCGTCGAAAGCAAACAGCGTTCTTGGCCGTGGGATGAAACCACCATTGGCAAGGGTTGTAGGAGGGGGATTCGGGAATGGTAACATTGCGCAGGGGCGCGGTGTAACCAGTCATGAGTCGCCGACCAAGATTTGATCTGTCATTATGTATAAGTTTTCAGATTACAGTAATTACGTAGATAGGTATTTGAAATATGCGATTCGCAGATCTAGCTCTAACGGAATTGGATAGTCCGGTTCCTGTCCCAGCAGCCCAGTCGCCTCTTTTCAATTCTACTGGTGCTTTCTAACGGTCAACAAAATCGTCTAGTGTCTTGGATTAAGCAGACTTTGATCACCAACGGGCGCCACCTATGTAGAGGGCTGCCCCTATTCCTTTTATATGTAGCCTCGCAACGCAACAGTTTCCGATCAGTTGGTTTCGCAAACGCCGGACAGTTTTTAAAAGTACTCTGTCTCACTTTCGCCCTATCTCGCCATCTTGTCGGTCTGAATAAGACTCTATATATAAATAGAATGCTGAGAAGGCTGTACAAATCTGTTGCTGCTTGTCATCTGCTTTAGAACTTTAAGCCACAGAGTAATATGAGATGCCTAATGTTAGCCTCAGCCAACAACAGTAAAGCGAGCCGGGAAGATCCATGAAAGACATTCTAGTTCTTTTACCAATTCCTATCTCCAAGATGGGATTTCAAGCGACCAGCGATATACAGATTCAGGCAGCCTATATGTCCAATGTATTACAGGTGACGATTATAGATAATACCACCCTACGAGTCATCAGAGCGGTCTACTTAACTCGCTGATATTTTTCAACCACACGCCTCCTAAGGACCTGCCGCGCATGGGGGCTTTTAAGGCTCCCGGCATTACCGTATCTCTTTTTTCATAATCCTTGTCCCTTACAATACCTACCGGGAACCAGGCTTATGGTTATTGTCTTGTTAATACTGCATGTTCCTAGATCAAAGTTGTGCCACTGTGATGACCTTTCGAATCTAGGATATTTTAAAGTAGGATCCGTGCCGACCCCTTGACAGGCTGACAGGTGTTAGACCCTAGGTGCCGTTACTAAACTTAGCACCCAGCTTAAGCTCTCAGTACAGGACCCATAGCTAGGGGTCAAGGGGTTCGGTGGCAGATTGCGTCCCGTGCTGAAGCTCTTTAGCTTAGGTACTTACCCGCCTGCTGCCCGCCAGCCCACACAAAGCCCTGAGATCCCCCCAAAATTCCATAGCTCATCATTCTAGTTCTGATAGACAAAACAACTAGGCTGGCTAGGATAAAACAAGACAAGCGACAAGCATAACAAGATGAGAAGAAGCCAGGAAATGTTCGATGAAGAAACAAGGTCCCACCAACTCCATCCGGCCTCCACCCACACTTCGGGGTAGATCTGCATCAGCTCGACGTTTGTCTCAGTCTCCCGTCATTTTTGGGGCCCTACGGCCTCGACGCATCACACATCACGCAACCCTCTTTTTTTTCTCTCACGCTTTTCCCTAATTGACACGGTTGACGTATTATCAAGTACATCTACACACCGACCATCTTACCAAATTCCTCTACAGCCCAGCCAGCTCTGCTTTTTACCTTACATGTTAGAGAAAGGCTACGGTTTTCTGCAGCTGCACGCGCGACAAGTCAGTCGCATACGACAAAGAAAAGAAATTAACGGTCTCTATCACCACGCCACAAAAAAGGAAAAATAACACCTGCGGTCTGTTCCCCGGAGAGGACCATCATGTTCTTGGATTAGCATCTTCTGCCTTGAATGTTTGTTATTGCCATTGCTGTTGTTTGTAGTCCTAGTCAGCATCACCCCTGAAAGGACGTACATGTAGAAACCCAAGATCGCCTAGGACTGATCCGAACTTCATTCTACTCTTCTCACCTCCGCCCTTACGTATGCACACTGTATTTCGGAACGACGTGTTGTCTTGGGGGAATGGTTGCGCACCGTATATGTGCGGCGCATTGACATTACGACCACGAGCCTCATCTCTCCATATCTCCGCAGGCCCTCCGCACTTTTTCTCTCTCTTCTCTACCTCTAGAGAGGACTGAGCTCCAAGAAAGGAAAAGGGCTTACATACCGACTGCCAAGGCGTGCGATTGAATGTGAGTTCTATATTGGCGATGCGAAGCTCTCTCCTGTCGCATCGTGAAAATCGTAAAGCAACTAATCATGTTCTGTTCGCGCTTAGAAGTCAGCTTGTTAAAAAATCGATACTATAACAGATTCCACGAATCGCACCCTTCCCTGCCTAAGCACGCGACTCCGGCCCCCGCCATGCAACTTCGGATTCTATCGTGATAGCTCCCCCTCCAAAACATTCCAGAACACGAGTCGAGTAGACTGTAACGGTCCAACTAACGACACCCGTGTGTCTCTAGCGCTTAAAAAACACTCGAACTTCATAGATTCATTCCCGACACGTACTCTTTAGTTCCGTGCTTCCGCTCTGGTTTCAACAAGGATCGTCGCACTCCACACATGAACACATGACAGAAGCTGCCCATAAAGAGAACCCTAGAAAACCGCTCTCCATCTTTGGCGCTTCTCCGTGGGGAACCCGCGATTCTCGGCAGGCTATAGCATGAACCGTTCCTTGCCTAAAGTGTCATTGCAAGCTTTCCCCTCAATTTAGAGAGCTCCAAGGTGCCTCCAGACCAGTACCCGCTATCAAAGGGGGGAAAGGGGGAACACATACCAATCGCTCGGGGTTTGGGACTGGCGATATAAGGATTTCCACGTAATAAAGCCTCGAAGCTAGGGCTCGCGAGCAGCCATGAGGCGGAATAGAGTCCCGCACTCTGCGCCCTCGCCCTATAGGGCCCTGGCCCACCACCCGGCTAATGGCCAGCCTGCCGACTCCGTGTCCCTGCTGAGGTCCTTCAACAGCGAGACAAATCCGACCCGGCCGATACGCCCTTCTCCACTCACGGCCTCTACCATCCCTGACATGCCGCTGGACCTTCTCGATCGCATGAGGTCTTTTCCGCTCTTCATGTCGGCTCCCGAGGAGTTTCTGGTGGCCATCGGCAAGCATTTAAGACCCCAGGTCCATTCCGTGCACGACCACATCTTGACCGAAGGCGACGAGGCCAAGGCGATGTATTGGCTGGTGCGGGGGGTCGTGGGTGTGACCTCGCGCGACGGCGAGGCTGTGTATGCCGAGCTCAAGCCAGGCGCCTTCTTTGGTGAAATCGGGGTACTTATGGATATGCCCCGGACTGCTACCATCGTCGCGCGCACGAAATGTCTTCTTCTCGTACTCAAGAAGGAGGACCTTCGCCAGGAACTCCCTGGATTTCCCGATATGGAAAAAGCCATCCGGGAAGAGGCACATGAACGTCTGACCATCCTCAACAAGAAGCGTCAAGAGAGCGGGCGTAGTCTCAAGGTTGCTAAGGGGTCGATGACAGCTCGGGAACCCGCTCCCGGCGAAGTGTCTACTGGGGAGGTCGGCGTTATCAAAGAAGGGGTCGTAGTAAACACGAAGAAGAGGAAATCGCCAAGCCCGGGGGTGATCGAAGACCCAACTGCAGGCAGTGCGCTAGGGAGCGGTCTCGTAAACGTCCGGCAGACGTTGAAAGAACTTCCCTTATTTTCGACCCTGCCTCCTGATATCCTCCATTTTCTTGGAATGAGTGCGCAGCCAAAGACGTATTCGCCCTTTACCGACATCGTCCGTCAGGGCACGTTAGGGAATGAAATATATTTCATCGTGCGGGGTGAGGCGGAGGTGATCCATGACTCACCCGATGGGAGGCCGGAGAAGAGACGAACGCGTTCATCCCTGATGAGACCCCGCCTTAGACAAGGGCAATACTTTGGTGAGGTTGCTAGCTTGGGTTTGTCACATCAACGAACCGCTACGGTCAGATCTATCACGGCTGTCGAATGCCTTATGATTAGCGGCGAGGCCCTAGATGAATTATGGAAGCGTTGCCCGCCAGATATTAGAAAGCAAGTCGAAGACACGGCGCGGACTCGGATCAGGCCAACGGATAACGATATTGAGATGAAGGATGCAGAAGAGCTAGTCGAGAAAGAAAGCTCATCCCCATCAACACCGATAAGGTCTACACCACCTCAAGTTACGTTCACAACACCATCGAAACCGGCTTCACCAGTCAAAGATGAGTCCGATCAGATGGAACCTAAAGATCCAGACCCTTATCTTAGTGTTGATATGGAAAATCTAAGAAATCGCCGACGAGGTTCCCTTGCTCCGCCGACGCCACCACCAAGTGAATCCCCCGGTACCCCGACGACCAATGGCCTACGCCTACGGATGATCGACACATCTACGCCACTCAAGTTCGCGGTCCCATCTCCATCTCCAGATTCTGAAGTACCAGCAAAGAAGGCTCGTATACTTCCTAGCCGACCACACGTCACCCAAGAGCCCCGGCTGCCTGACGATATCATGGTGACCGTATTTCAATTTCTCGACCTAGCCGAACTCATCCGTCTCAGGCAGGTTTCCTCTCACATATGCAAAATGCTTACCACCTCGCCGAAATTATGTACGCATATAGACTTCACTTCGTATAATCGAAAGGTGACAGATGAAGCGCTTACCAACATCATCGCGCCATTCCTCGGACAACGCCCGATATCGATAGACCTCAGCAATTGTTTCCATATAACAGATGTAGGGTTCTCGACGCTTTGGAAAGTATGTGGTAAGAACGTTAAAATCTGGCGAATGAAATCAGTTTGGGATGTCTCGGCCAACCAGATCCTGGATATGAGCGAAAATGCCAAGGGATTAGAAGAAGTCGACTGGAGTAATTGTCGCAAGGTCGGCGACAACCTACTAGCTCGGGTAGTCGGCTGGGTCGTACCCGAACATCCTCCGCAGAACGCAAAGCAAGTCGTGATATCCAACTCGGCCGCCGCACGCATGCGAGCCCAGCAACAGAAACCCCAGGCTCAGACGATAGTCCTCCCGCCCCCCGGCACCGTCATCGGCTGCCCCAAGCTCAAACGGCTCGACCTCTCGTACTGCAAGCACATCACCGACCGGTCCATGGCGCACATGGCGGCGCACGCCTCGAACCGCCTGCAGTCGCTGTCGCTCACGCGCTGTACGTCCATCACCGACGCCGGCTTCCAGAGCTGGGCGTCCTTCCGGTTTACGAATCTGTCGCACCTGTGCCTCGCCGACTGCACGTACCTCAGCGACAACGCCATCGTGGCGTTAGTGCACGCCGCCAAGTTTCTGACGCACCTGGACCTGTCTTTCTGCTGCGCGCTGTCGGATACGGCGACCGAGGTCGTCGCTTTGGGTCTGCCGCAGCTGCGCGAGCTGAAGATGGCGTTCTGTGGTAGTGCTGTTAGTGATAATAGTCTGGCGTGCATTGCTTTGCACTTAAACGACCTCGAGCGCCTGAGCGTCAGGGGGTGCGTACGGGTCACGGAGAACGGCATCGAGAACGTGCTGGACGGGTGCGGGAGGCTCGTCTGGGCGGATATTAGTCAGTGCCGCAACCTGGATGGGTGGCTGAAAGGGGGCGGTGTCGCGCGCTGGGGGTACGATGAGAGGAGGGAGGATCCGAAGACGCAGGAGCTCGTCTCGCCTGTGACGACCAACTTGACGTCGGCAAGGGGCACGCTAAGAAATGTGAATCCGCATGCGAGGCAGCAGGTCGCGTTCGTGATTGAGAAGGGCGCTGGTGGGCTGCGCTGAACCAACACCGAAATCGTACCGAACCGAAAGCGAACCGAATCGAATGAGTGGTGTCATCTGTCTTGGATTCTCGAAAACACTACTGATTGGAGTACGTTTTATGATCTGATGAACGCTTCCGCGCGTGATATACCCCCAGTCATATGATGATGAGTTATCTTGGATTCATACATGTTTTAATCACGTATTTACGGCGCACGCTATTGCTTGGTTAGATGTGTGCCAGACAGCGGTAGATGAGAATTGGCGTATTTACGGAGACGAAGACGGATTATGGTAGAGCTTAGAATCGCAAGTCAGGATAGTCAGGCAGCTGCGCATCTGACAAATATGATAAACTTTCAACGAGCTATCTTACTGGGGATCGGAAGCAATTCGCGTGATAGCCTTCGACTTTCTGACGCCCAGTTGATCACATCGTATCGATTTAAGGGTTGACTACTTACCTGTGGTTCTGACTAGAGAAATGACCCCTTTTGTTCTCCTAGTAGGTACATGTCATCTACCCGCTTTCTTGCGTAGCCAAGTATTCTTCCTCACTATTCGACCCACTGAGCTGACACATAATAAAACAAATATCTCGAGACTCGCATCTGTCTCTATACTAGTTAGTCTCATGTATATCTTTTAGGCTCTAGGCTCTTGCTATATGATTTGTTGACCTGTTGCCCCAGGACATACCAGCAGCCCGTCGTCCCGGTTGCCCCGCGAGAGTCACCAAACAACCACCCCGCCCAACAGAAGGGTTATAAGGTCGAGTTGCAGTATCAATTTTCAACGCACTCGGAGTACGCACCGACCTCCAAAAGGCTGGGGTGGTCTAGTGGTAAGGCACCGGGACAGCAGGCCTGGCGGTATTCACTGAATCCCAAACCGCGGATGCAGGCACCACGTTCGAGCCTCGTGGATGCCAGACACAGCGAGTGGATTTAGTGGATGCCCACCACCTACTCGCAACCGGAGATCGCTGGTTCGAATCCAGCCCTCGGCACTTATTTCCTTTTTTTTCTTTTCCCATTATACTCCTTATTTTACACTCCTCATTCTACCCCATTATTTTTCACTCCTAATCTTCACTCCTTGTTTTTTCTTTTTTTTTTGCCCCCGGCTAGGAGGGTCCGCCCGACGATATATTGTCAACCGATGTAGAATATCCTTAGATTACGTAACACACAGCAACTTAAAAGAAGATTACTAATCAAGAAGATTACTAATCAAGAAGATTACTAATCACATAGCTAATACAGCTCGTTTTGCATACCTTTTCTACACCTTGCCAGATTCTAAACCGATCAAATTGCTTCAGGAGAAAGTTGCCAGCTACCGAGATATTTTGAAAGATCAATGAAATTGTAGCAGTGCTTACGGAATAGTTAAGTTGATTATAACAACTACGCCGACTTGCTGGGCAGTTTACGTAATCAGCAAATTCTCTTATTAAATATCCGCTTACCTAATGCATTTTTCCTTCGTGTAGTACACAAGCCTCAATTTTAACCACATCTTACGATCCTCCGACCGTCTTGGGCGCTGTCTGGTATAGAACTTTAGGCGCTTCGGTTAGATACAGTGTTGATATTGCCGCTATTCATATAAGGGCCTCACCAAAGGTCTAGATTCGTCACTATTTAGAAGTTTGGGGCTTAGTTCGAAACTAGAAAGGTGACCGACTTAAAAACATGTTGGGGAAATATTCAAGTTATAGGAGGCTTTACCAGGGAGCTATTATACTCCGCGTCTATTCAATTAGTCGGAGCTATTACATAGTAAGACGGCACGCTACACTGCCTAACCTAGGTAGTCCCTAAGCGACATTTCGGCAGACAACTAATTTGTGGACTTTAGAAGTTGTCAGCTATTCAACCATCTACCTCACTTGAGGCTCGGTTTCGCGATTAAGTCTTAAGAGGTGGCGTGACAATTGATCACTATTGATTGGTCGCCTAAGTTAGATGTCACAGCAAGAAAGGGCCTGTACTTGAATCATTTGGCTATTGGTGGTTATATACTGATCCTGGCTTCTTGGATGAGACGCCCCCACCATAGTATAGAATGGTAACCCGGCAAACCACCCGAGGTTCGGCCCTCAGCGCGACTTTGACGCATCTCCCATTGACCTCTCGTAGGCATAACTCAAGTGACATCATACTGGAGAAGACCTACTTGGCATCAGTCCGTTCAGCCGGCCGTAAGAAGACCGTAAGAACATTTGGTTCACTACCCCGAAACAATAGGCATCTCTCACATGCAGGGACTTGCATCTAGACTGCGGGGAAATGCGTCGGCTCGATCTATTTACCAGGGACACGGTTTCGGCAAGTGTATAAACACCCTCCTAATTCGGGGTTCGGCGATACTGCAACAGGCATGGGGTGGGCACGCCGTAGGCGACTAAATGGTCGACGAAAGGATCCAACTGAGCTCATCCCGAAAATGTGATGTGCAGACCACCGCGCTTCTTCTTACCTCACTCCGCGTCTCTTTTCAGTAGCAGACCTCATTCTCACACCAAGCTTCCTGGGCCAAGTAGTTGCTCTTCAAAAGCACCATGTCACATCCATTTCAAAAGGTATCGTATATGTCTCTCATCCATTATTCTCCCCCCTCTCCCCCTATTACACCTGAGGAAGGTTCGACTGGAACTAACACAGATGCTATTTAATTAGGTAATTATCGTAGGAGCCGGGCCCTCGGGTCTGCTCCTGGCGCTCCTCCTGTCGAAGCACGGGATCCCCGTGGAGATCCTGGAGGCGTCGCACGAGCTGGACAAGCAGCCGCGCGCGGCCATCTACGGGTCGCCGGCGATCCCGGACTTAAAGAGAGCGGGCGTCATCGACGAGATCCGGCGGCGCGGCATGAGCCCGACGTCCATGTGCTGGCGGCGCTTCCAGGACCACAGCCTGATCACCGGCATGGACGCGTCGGTCCTGCAGGACCTCGACGGCGAGGACCTGCGCATGGCCTGCATGGTGCTCGACCAGCTCGACCAGCTGATGCTGGATGAGTTTTTGAGTAAGTACGACGGCCAGGTACGGTGGAACCACAAGGTCGTTGGTACCGGCCAGGACGAGACGCAGGCCTGGGTCGACGTGGAGACGCCTGAGGGCAAGACTAGGGTCTACGGTGATTATGTTATTGGGTGCGACGGCGCGGGCAGCGCTGTTAGGAAGTCCCTGTTCGGCGACGAGTACCCCGGATTTACCTGGGACAGGCAAATCGTCGCGACAAACGTGAGATTCTTTACATAATGGTTTTGTTCGATAATGGCTAATATAAAGTACAGGTGTACTACGACTTTGGTAAATTCGGCTTCAAAGACTCTAATTTCATCTTGCATCCCGACCATTTCTTCGTATGTCGCCTCACCTGAGAAAAAGAAACCGAAACCGAAACCGAAAGTTTCCTAATAGATCGTAACTAACCGAGACAAAATAGATGGCGGCTAAGCTCACGACGGACGGGCTCTACAGAGTAACCTACGGCGAGGCGCCCGGCCTGACGTGGGACCAGATGCGGGAGCGGCAACCCTGGAAATTCGAGCTGATGCTCCCCGGGCACCCGAAGCCGGACGAGTACAAGCTGATCAACATGTCGCCGTACAAGATGCACCAGCGATGCGCGCCCAAGTTCCGTGTAGGCCGGATCCTACTCGCGGCCGACGCGGCGCACCTGTGCAACCCGTGGGGCGGCATGGGCATCACGGGCGGGTTCGTCGACGTAGGCGGCCTGTACGACTGCCTGGCGGGCATCTGGGACGGCAAGGCGGACGAGTCGATCCTGGATGTCTACAGCGACAAGCGCATCGAGAAGTGGAAGACGGTCATCGACCCCGTGTCCCAGGACAACTTCCGCCGCGTGTCCGACAGCGACCCGGACACGCTGATGGAGCGCGACCCCGTCATGCAGGCGTGTAAGGCTGCCGAGCACGACCTCGAGATGCAGAAGCAGATGTATCTGTCTTTCTTCACCATGAAGTACGACTTTACGCAGCATTACAAGACGGCATGAGCGGCCCGTACGGATAGGGGTGGTTCGTCGGATGTACCTTTTGGTTTCGTCGGTTTGTGTTGTGTGGCCTTGTCTAAATATTTCCTATTAGAATGTCTAGAAGGTTCTGCGAGGTGGTGCTATGTACGCATTAGGTGACGATACAATATGACAATGATTTGCATTTGCAGTTACACTTGTTCAAATTTTCTACATCTCCAGTCTGTGAAGGGATAACCAGTCCCCAGGCTCACCAAATATGGGTATCGTTTTTTACACCAAAAAATGTCACACGACTTAATAGCCGTGATATATCATCAGCCAAATAGCAAAGCTGAGTCTATCAACCATATCTCATCGTGGCCTCTCACAAGCTGGCCTTCCCCCTGGACTCGAAAGGTAGAGTCAAGACCACCAAGCCGGCTGCAATAAACAGCGCACCGCTAGTGTACACCGGCGCGGCCGTCTGGAGATTCGCGAACATGGCAATGATAGGAGCCATGATGCCGAAGATTCGGTTCGCCGTCGCCGTCAGCGCGTTCCCCGTGCCCCTATCCTTGGTGGGGAACAGCTCCGGCGTGAAGGCGTAGAGGACCGCGTACATGACGTTGCTTGTGAAGTTGTAGGCGCAGTTCCACCCTAGTAGGCTCGAGGAGGTGGTGGCGGTCGTGGAGCAATACAAAAAGACGCCCGTTAGGATGGTGCTCACGCATAAGGCCCCCTTGCGCCCAAAGTTGGGCAGCTCGACAAGAGCGCCGCCGGCTAGGGCACCGGGAACACCGAGAACGGCAATGATTAGTGAGTTGCGGTATGTGATGTAAGTTGATCCATCGCCGAAGTCAGCACCGCGAGTCGCTTGGATGTACGGGAGGAAAGCGTTGTATAATGGATATCTGTCGGGTAAGTCAGCACGTGTACTAAAAGTAGAGATATTGTTTTCTGCCTTTCTTACCCGAGCCCGATAAAAGCCCATATAAACATTAACGCGCCCGTGCTATATGCCAATTTCCTGGTCGCAAACAGGGATCGGATGTGAGTGAAATTGAGAGCTTCCAGCCTGCGTTTTACAGCATCACCCGCAGTAACTCTGTGCTCGTAACCCTCTGGCTCGCACGCTTTCAAGTCGTCGACGGTTAGCGACGACGCCATCTTATTCCGTCGCGCGACTTCGTGAACTACCCGCACGGCCTCTTCGTCCAGCCCCTTTCCCATGAGATACTTGGGCGACTCGTAAATAGTAAAGCAGAAAAACCGCAGAACGAACATGACGAGCGTCAGCCCGCCCATGGCCACCATGAAGTACCGCCACCCCATGTTCTCGCCGCGGGTGCAGTTCTCGTCGGTCTGCTCGCAGGTCATGTAGCCTAGGAGCGGCCACGCGACCAGGTTCGCTACGACCTGCGCGACGGCCCAGTCGATGGAGAGGATGGTGAGCAGGTATTGGTGCGACCCGGGCAGAAACTCGAGGAAGATGGCCGAGTCCACGGGGAGGTTTCCGCCGACGCCGAAGGACCAGAGCGCCGCGAAGCATCCGATGGCAGCGAAATTGGGCGCGGAGGCCGCTATCATGCCCCATACGGCCGTCAATCCGAGGGTCAGGTTAAAAGCCCACCGCCGGCCGAAGATATCGCAGCCGAACCCCCAAAACATGGCTCCGGCCAACAGACCAATATTCTGGGCCAGACTCAGCAGCGGGGCGTGCGACGGCCGGAACTCGTTGGAAATTGGCGTGAATATGAGGGATGTGACGATCGGCCACAGGTTATCAGAGGCCCAGCCGAAGCCGACGACGATGAATAGTTGCCATTGGTACCATCCCATGCCAATGTCTTGAATCTACGGCGGGGTACGGATTAGGTATGCTAATTCAAGGCAACAAGACAGAATTACAGGAGTAGTCTTACCGCCCTATTCAATACCCTCGCTTTGGCCTCGTATACCGGATCAATGGTGCCCTTGGGAATCGTGCTAACATCTTCGATTCCTACGGCCACATCTTCACCCGGGCGCTCTCCGGGTGTCTTTTTGTTTTCGGTCGAGCTGTCCGCCATCATTTATTCGCCGAGGGGTCGGATCGACGGGGAGAAAAAAGAATACTCTAGAAGATAGAAAATAAAAAGATAAAGACAATATTAATAAGGGGATTAGCTCATAATTGAGGTATGATATTTCTCACGAGACGCGGGAGAGCTAAGCTTTTCTATATTAAATGTGTTTTGGCGGACCGCAGCTCGCTAATTGGAGATCCGGGGAAAGCTTCAGGGGCCAGCCAGCTGCGATCATCCAAGGCGAGCTACGAATGACGTGCTCGGCGATCCTTGTCTGGGAGTGGTCTTTTTGGAGCGAGGGTGGGCATCCTTTGTTGCCAGGGTGTCTCTCGGCCGTTCCGCATTTTGCCAAGCAAGCTCAACGAATGCACGAGTATGGGGTCATTCACAACTCAAGCTTCACCGGTTCTCGAATAGGGTAATCGGTAACGTGATGGGTAGTATGGAGCAATTTCTAAAGAAAAAAGAAGACTAATAATTCAATTCTTGCACACTAATTTCATCCATGATGGACTTCCCTTTTCCATCTCATAATCCTCATACATGTGCCAGGCATCTGGCAATTTCTACTTCTTGGGCAGCAGCAGCCAGCCCTCCAGCTCCTGGCGACCATAAGGCAAAGGGGTGTCCGGATGGCGTTCTATCTCCCCGTTCAATCCCCCAAAATACATAACGGCACCGGCGTCCCGTGTCCCCAGACGCCGTGCCAGCGCCGCCACAAGGATGATGATGGCCCGGTACCCGAACCCCCAAGCCGCGGGGCACGTGTGGCGCCCGTTGCTGAACGGCATGTACGCGCGCTGCATGTCGGCCGAGACAGTGCGCCACCGCGAGGGCCGGAATTGTAGCGCATCGGACCCCCAGATGTTCTTGTCGCGGTGGCATTTCTCCACGTCGGCGTGTTTGATTTCGGTGTCTCCTCGCGTGGTCATAACTGCGCGGTACACGCGTCTGGTTGGGGGATACAGGCGCAAACCCTCCTGTTTGAAGTTAGCAAAGACTAAACCAGAGGAGAGGAAGAGAAGGAGATATAGGTAGGGCCCAAGGAGAAGACGAAGGGGGGTTCCGCCTCACCTTGGCATAGTTCAGGGCCATCTCTTGAGAGAGCTTGTCTTCCGGACTGAAACATTTAGGAATCGTATCAACGACTCCCCGGAACTGCCGCGATGCTGTCTCATCCTGGCTTTGGAACCCGGCTGCGATGTATGTTAGTAGGACGACCCGCCACATGGTCTCGTACGCCGGCATGATGATGTTGAGAGGGTTGTCCTTTGGGTGGCACGGGAAGCATTTCGGAAGTAGACAAACCAGGGCCGACTGAAGGATCGATTGGTCTACATCTTGCCCTTCCTGATCGGGGTTCTTAGACTGGACCCAGAGACGGTTGATGGCCTCTGCCGCCCGGATGGCGGCTTTGACGTCGACGGACGAGGGCTCGATTCTAAAGAACTTGTTTAGTATCGCGATGAGAACGAAGGCCCGGACCACACGCGCCAAGGGCAGAGCACGCTGCGCGGTGGGGTCCAGATGGGTTATCGTTTGGCTTAATGATAACTTCGCGGAGCTGAAGAACTCGACGCAGTCGCTCTGGCCCATCTTGTTGATGTCGACGCTGGCTCTTCGGAGGAACTCATTGTGAATCCTGGGATCCTCGGTGGTGAAGGAGCTAACGATTCCGAACGCTTTGATGAGTCTTTGGTTTGGGATTGCTCTGGCTCTGAGTCTACTCTGAAGGTTAGGCTTTCCTAGGACCCCGAAATTGGCAATTGCCTGTTGCTCCTGAACGAATGTAAGAGAATCGGTATGCCGACTCCGGGTTGCGAGATAGATAAAGAGTATGACGATGGTAACGATGAAAAGAGTCAAGTGAAACACGGCCATTTTGATAAAAGTTTTAAAGATTGTCCTGTTCAACCAGGGGAATAGAATGACATTGTGAACCGGCGAGTCATCCTGTTTATATAAGACACTTTCATGCTTTTGCTAATGGCCCTCGGACCTCTCTATTCTTCCCCTGTATCTCGCTCGGGGGCTGAACAAAACCATGGGTATTTCATCTATTTCAAGAATGGTCCAGCGAGGACCCGAAGCTGAACATGTCCGGGTCCACTAGAAGATGATCAGTAACTTTGGATACTTTTTTTCCTACCTGGAAGGCTGGAAGGGACCCCGTGCTTCTGCGAGTTGCCGTCGACTCCAACAGCATTGCAAACGGAGCAAGACACGCTACCTTTCGATAAGTTCCGATGTATCTATCGCACTGCGGCTTAAGGTTGCGGGCCGGCTCGAGGGGAGATACAAACGGGACCGGGGCTGGGGATTGGTCGCCTTGATCAGACATTTCAGGGGGTACAACTACGTGTCCTCCAAGTCAATTCTGCATGGCCGGTCTCAACAGAATTATGACATGTCGAATAGATCTGGGGTGTCCGTATATCCGTTCGACTTGCCTCGTCATATTGATATCTTTGATCTGAGTCTCAGTGTTGTCCTGGCAAGCTGCATTTTATGACATCGCCGAACAAATTGATGCTTAGACCCGAAGCAGCCTTGACCGAAAAGATCAGTGGCGAATCTAGGAGTAGAAAGCCGACAGCTCATATCTACATCATACCCTGAGCTGGCGTTCCGTTTAAGGCTTGGTCGAGGTCGTGGAGTATCTGAGATGTCAACATGTTGGTCAATTTGCTGGTAACGCTCGTAATCTTCGCTTTCAGGGGTTGTTTACTGGTTCACTTACCTGTTGCACGAAATCCACAAGAACTTCATCGTATTTGTCAGGACCTTAGGTAGCAGGAGGTAGCTCTTGCCACTTGAATAGGGCCATAGGCCTGCCAGTCAGTTAGGCATGACAGGGGGCAGGCCTGTTTGTCTTCGTTCTTAGAGGCTTAGTAGCTGCTGTCCATAGCTCTTCGCGCAACAACGCCACAACGCCAACCAGCTTATGAGGAAACAACGTTCCTTCTCGTATCCTTCCGAGTCTTGCACGTAAGAATAATGGACGGCAGTGGACGTCACCAGCCCGTCGAAAATTAGAAATTTGGTACACATGATATAACTGCCGTCGCAGTACGCCAAAACGGTATATTGAAACCCGCACCCAACACTTGGTATACGGCGGGAAGGGAACCTTTCCTGTTTCGCCTCTGTGGTATCTATTATGTAGCCCTAGGAACTCAAAACACTGCCATACTCGCTCGCTTCTGATTCATTATCAACAGAGTAGAAAGCCAAACCGTGAACGCCCCTATATGCACGCGGTGGTGATGCGTCTATCCTTCTAGCCTTGCCGCCTAGGAAGATCACACCCCTCCGTTTTTCTTTCATCGATATACCCTCTTTCCCTCCCGTAACGCCGGTACCAACCAGTTATATGTCCTCATCCATTGCGCGCGTCTGCAAGCGTGCGCATCCGCGATGGTCTTCTTGCGCCCCCGGTCTGACCTGACATGTTGTAAAAGTCCGTCACCTACCGGCGGCAGTCTGGGTCCTCATGCGGAGGGTCCTAAGGCGAAAAGATACGGTCTTCATATCGAATCTCTCCGTCTTCGGGTCCCACCACGCTGTACAGTCCACCGTTAGGAGAGCGCGCGGCGTGTAGACTTCGACAAGTCCACTTATGTAAATGGCACCTCTCGGAGGGAGCGCGCCCATGGGTCGCCACGTTTGCGCAAACTTCTGCTTGAAAGCGCTCCAAGCGCCGCTCGTGTGCTCTTGCGTGTGCTTGATGCCGTGAATGTCTTTCGCACTTTTCGGTTTACCGGACTCGGTACTGGGGACGATAGGGATTACACTCGAATTAGGAGAGGTTCCAGGAGTTGGTGATGACTCAGCAGGTCTCTTTTCGACAGAAGTCGAGCCTGTTGAAGAGCCATCGCTTGCCTGGGTACTTGTAGGCGGTAACGAGCTGGACCCCTGAGAATCGGACTTGGCTGTCGGCTTCTTTATTTGCTGCTGGGCCCTTTCGATAGCTTGCTGTAAAGGAGGCGGCGGGGGTGAATTCTGTTCGTATCCGAGTAACTTGGCGAGATTCGCGGCGTTTTGCTTCATCAGCGTGGACGAAAAGGACCATAGTGACTGGGTGAGTACCGAGGGGTACAGGGCACGAGAAATCCAGATAGCAGCGACCGTGTCCATTGGCTCCTCGACGATAGAAACCCCGTAGTCGCCTATGCTTAGTCTAGAGAAAGTTAGATGTAATATTTCACAGATGAGCATCAGATCGCAAATCATACCCTTTCCAAACAAAAATGGGAGGCGGTCTGCTGGGGTATTGGATGTCAAGCCAATACCTTCCTAGTTTCATATCGCTGCCACATTTCTGGACGAGCACGGGACTCGCCGCCGCAGTCTTTCGTACAAGATCTGCGAGTTCGACTAGTTCTTAGTCAGTATGCTGTTCTTTCTTCGAGTTTGTCCACTCTTGGCTCTCTTACCCCGGACGCTTTTCAGGAGTTCCTTATTCTTGTTGAACTTGATGAAGGCTTGCCACTCCGGATCGCTATTTTTATAGGGCGGAGAATCGACCATTTTCATGGTGAAGGGGAGCGGGATGAATAGAGGTTCCACCATATCTTCCTCCAATTCTTCCCGTTCCTTCCGAGTCATTTGCTGGGCTTCCTCTTCGACCCAGTCGAAAATAGTATTGAAAACGGATGCCGTATAAAACTTGTAGCATGCGTAATATACGCAACCGGCAATTATAAAGTTCCTACGCGTCACAAGTTCAGCATGGGCGGTATTTGACGGGGATAGGATTGGCCATACATCGGCTTGAACCATTTCCTCCGGATCTTGACTCTCTGTACTTGGAAGACTCGAGCGGAAGGCGAATGCGCGCCATGGACCCTAGAACCGAGGGAATAGGACCTTGGAAGGGATCGCAAAAATCGAAACATGGCGGGCAGGCGATCGAAAGCGAAAGCGCGCCCTCGGCGGCCCGAGGACGAGAGAGATAGTGACTATGCTTCTCCCGAAGACTGATTTATTTCGCAGTCGCTAGATTGGAAAAGGAATATTATTGATGTTTTCGTATAAGTCGCCGGAGTATTATACCGTTCATTTCATGGAGCACCTGGCGTTAAAGCCTAGGAATATTGTTGGGGAGTGGTAATGGTTCGGTCGCGTTCGGTCGACGAGTTAAGAAGTAATTGGTAGGTGGTTTATGTGACAGCGACGAGGCAAAATCTCAGCCTTTTTACGTGATAGGTGTTGCAATGGCCTAAATGGGGAGGGATGGGACCCTGTTGCTTCTAGAAGACCCTGAATAAAGTCCCGATTGTACCTAGCTTGCTACTTACTAGGGGCAGTTAGGGGACATGTACCACCCCACGGTCGCAATCAACAGGTGATGTACTACTGTCTTATCAGATAAAAGATCTTGGCAGTCTGGCAGTGCATTGAACATCACGTGTCTATACGCTTATATCTGCATATGCATCTATGAATCTATGCATCTACCTGAAAGAAATAACGTCGTCACCTAAGCTCGACTCGACTTTGCTATCTCCGTTTCGTCTCTATCCCGGCAGCCGTCCCAACTAAAACAGCTTCAAAGGGAAAAACTCAAACTCAACGACAATGAAGCTGAAGAGCTTCTTACTACCTGCTCTGGCAGGCATTGCCACGGCGAGCGCAGGCGAACAACAACAACAAGCTGAAGCCTACATCATAAGACAATCCAAAACAACAACCACGAATCCTCCATCGATACCAGATGAGCTTGCCAGAGCTATCCTCCTTCAACGCCTCAGCACTCCCGAGCAGCCCTCAGCTCTAGGCCAGCTACCCAAGTCCCTAGCCCAAGATGAATCTGTATCCTACATCAGACAATTCGGGAAGTTGCCTCGGCCATTGTTCGAAGAAACAGATGACACCAAACTACCGAACCAGCTCGTCATCGCTCTCTCTGGCGTTGCGGACAAGTACGATGACATCAAGAATGTTATATCGACCGTGCCTCTCGCATTCACAGCTCCTGGATTGAGCCGCCTCCCTGCCGGAGGGAAGAAAACGAGCTGTACTTTTGAGCAATCCATCAACCCGGCGAACACCAGGTGCTGGAAGGGCAAGACACAGTACCTCGAGTACGATGTCACCAAGGTACGTCTGATTATCTAGCAAACCTTGAGGGGATATAATATTGACTAACAAATAGGACAAGAATGTCATTTCCCACATAAGCAAGAACCTCAAGTTCATCAACGCCCAAGCCCTCGACGGAAAGCTCGAAACCACCATCGTGCTCCTCGCCCCCCACAACCCCGAAACCGGATCGGAAGAGCTGCGCCGCCGGGACATCGAGCTCAACGAGCTCGTCATGACCGAAGAAGTCTCCGACCCAGAAGCCACGTACGCGCCGACGGCAGACACCAAGTTCACGGGCGAGACGGACAAGCCATTCCACGCCTTCTCCTCGGTCGCCCCCTCCCAAAAGTCCTTCGGCGTGCTGCCAGCCTGCTTCGAGAGCCGCAACGCGTGCGCGAGCGCGACAGACTCTTGTTCCGGCCACGGCCAGTGCGTGAACCGGTGGGGCGGCAGCAACACGGAAAAGACCTGCTTCTTCTGCCACTGCATGACGACCAACGAGACAGACGCTAGCGGCCGCGTCGGCGTGTACCACTGGGGCGGCGGCGCGTGCCACAAGCGCGACGTCAGCACGCCCTTTTGGCTGTTCGTCGGCGTGAGCATCGCGCTCGTGGCTACCGTCGCCTTCGCTATCGGCCTGCTGTTTAGCGTCGGCGAGGAGAAGCTGCCCGGCGTTATTGGCGCCGGTGTTTCGAGGTCGAAATAAAGCGTTGGACGTTAGATTTTGCGTGCGTGCGTCCGGAGGAGAAGGATGGTCAACTACCTAGGTACAGACGAGAGTTGAGGAGTAGGAGGTTGTAGAGTCGCCGGGTTACCTGCGGGTGATAATGCAGCAGAAAGTTGTATCATACGTGTACTGATACCGGGGTGAAATCAAACAAACAGGCGCTGGTTAGCATAATCATCATTTCTCTCCCCTAGCCCATAAGGAAAGGCGGGTTTTCATACGGTATTTCGTTATGTAGAAAGGTATCATAAATACAACTTTGTATCGTCTTGTCAAATTGACTATCAAGCTTGTCACCATATCTGGAATTCTAGCTAGTTGGGTATCATATCTCCATCCGCGACTGCTGCCTCACCGGCGTCGTGCCTAAGCTTTCTAGTCCCCGTTGTCCGGGCGTATCCGCGCCTCCTCTAGCCTGATCTAAAAGCGACCTGGCCGCCGCAATGCTATCTTCTGCGGCACCGCTAGTCCCGCCTTGTGCATTTCCATTCTCATTGCCGCTGCCGCCGTTCGTAGTACCAGAGGTGCCCTCAGCAGTACCACCTGACATCAACGCGCGGTACCTCTCGCCCGCCTCATTAAGCAACCTCTGGACCTCGGGCTCCCTCTTCAGGATGCCCTCCCTCTCGGCCCTTAGCTGCGCGATCTTCGCTTTCAGTCTATTCGACTCGTCCGCCTTCCTGCGCACCCGCGCCCGGAACTCGTCCATTAACGCGTTTAGGTCCGGCAGCGGCGTGATCCGGGGGATCTGGACGGACGCGGACGACTGCAGCCGCCGACGCTGCTGCTCGCGCTCGGCGGCCAGAGCGGGTTTGGGTCCGGTGGC
>JAOXNQ010000007.1:1574070-1605450 GCA_028571165.1 Hypoxylon perforatum
TGCGACCTCATAGCAATCCTCCCTCCACACCCCAACTGACCAGCGCGCAGTCTGAGCTTGTCTTGGCAGTCGACGAGGCCGTCCGAGTGGAACGCTGCGGTCCCGTCGTCCAAGTGGCGGGTCACGACCATGCGGGCGCCGGACGTGAGGAGGGCGTTGGCGGGTGAACTCATGGCGGGTGGATTTGATTAGTTGATTGGTTTTCTTGGGCGCGCGCGGGTATGGTTGAGATTGGTTGGGTTTAGGAGTGGTATGTGAGTCTGAGGTAATGTTTGTAGCAAGGTAAAAGTTATGATAGACTAGAAATTAGTGAGATCGATGTAACCACTACTATCTTCTTGTCGATTTTGGTATGAGTCTGGCATAGAGACGATAGAATAAATCTCGAGGAGGACGGTTATTTATACACGACATTGCCTTTCGTACGTGCTGAGAAAAGTCGGCCTGAACGTTAGGTGAAGCTATATCGGGGGTGCGTACCTCGCGAGGCTAACCGGATCCGGTAACCGGCACGAGATGAGGAATCGCATGGGTTAGGCAGCTGAACAGGGACACCTGCGGAAGACTCCACTCAGGATTGAACGATCAACGGCTTATAAGCTAAGCTTTCTGAGGGATTAGAATCCATGCTGTATAAGAATCCAATTGTATTTTGCATACAAACGATTCCTATTCAGAATGGGGACCTGAAAAATTGGGATCAAGAACTGCACACTTGTCGAAGACGTTGCTTACCTAAGTGACCATCTCAAGATCTGTATCTTGTACGCTATTATGTAATAATCTACGACTTATGTAATCTATGACATTCCGTAATCCGTGGCAGAAACCAAGCAAGAATCGATTACTTAATCAGTCAATCCTATTCTTCATCTCACTCCTGAAATGTTAGCCGTCTCGTCCTTTGGTATATCCCCTCGCCATCACTCTCGCCATCACCTAATGCCTCTATGCTAAGTGCTAAGCGGTAGGTAGTAGAGATGGATTCACAAAAGTATCTGTTTGTCAACCTCACGCAGGACAAGAGGTCCAAGGACCGCAAGACGGCAAAAGAGATTCGGACGTATGTAATGCAAGATATAGGCAAAGCGCGGCGAAAGAGGAAGAATGTGCAAGTCCCACTGAAGTTACGCTCGTCTCCACTACCACTGGCTCAGTCGATACCTCTCGACATTGCCTCTGCACTTGTTGATTCCACAGTAGACTCCACAGTGAGGCGTTTGCAAGGTGAAGAAGATATGGAGGTTGAATCTCACACTCCAGAACGCTCCGTCGCCGTCGACTTATCTCGTCCATTCTGGAATCAAAATCCGCTCCAAATCCTTGACGATGGCTGGGGCATGGATCCATTTGCCATGTATGCAATGGCACTGGCCTTGAACGGCAATACGACAAGTCAGTCACATCTTCTAAAATCTATCCTCTTACATAAAATCCGATACCGACACTGATCTTCCTTAGAGTCCTCTAGATACACAGCTCTCCCAGAACGGCGGGAGAACTTCTTGTTCCCATTCGCGCCAGCCAACTCCCGGTCCTTCCGGGATCTTCTCATCAGCCCAACCATACGCGATGCTGTCGCTCGTAACTTTGGCAAAGGGATGTCGATCTGTCTACGCCGGTGCATGAGTGGGCTGCGCTGCATTAACTCTTCGATCGCCAACATGAGTCCGCAGGCAAGGTTAGAGACGCCCGTCATAACGGCTATTATTGGGTTCATATGCTATAATGTATGAGGTTGCAATGATCACGGGAAACACGCCTTCTCATGCTTACCAATTTGTTAGTACGTTTGTCAGGACTTTGCTCAGGCAGAAATCCATTTCGCAGGCCTGCAAGGGATAATCGCCCTCGGAGGGGGTATCGGTGGTCTACCGGCTCAAGTCAGGCTGATGGTCATGTGGTAAGCTCCCCAGCCTTCTTATGATAGTTCTGGCGAGCTCACCAAGACATCTTAGGATTGACATCACCACGGCCTTGATGCGGAACCACCCGCCTCACTACGCTTTGCCGGCTGACCTGCTCCCGATCCTACCGCCGCTACCGCCAGAAAGCTCTCGTCAAGTGGAGAACATTACTGCGCATATGCTCAGCATATCACTGGAGATGTCGAGTGTCGTGCATATATACCGTGACCTGAAGAGGCTGGCTGCCTGGTTTGAAAATCAGTCAGCAGTGTCGGGCATCGAAATAGACAGCTTATCCGTTAGTCTCTTTCTCGATCCGATAGCTCACCGCGCACTTTCCGATTTCGGTCCAATGATGTCTATCGCCTCTTCCCCTCTCACTAAGGCGTGTGCGCTGGCGGCTCTCGTGGTTATCATATCCCTCAGGCGCAAACATGATAGCTTTCCGGGCGCTCTTCCGTCCTATCCGATTACCATCACCGACGCTTTAAGAGATTCCGATACGGACGGTCCCGAATATCTCACGCTGCGACTTTGGCTGCTAACCATCTCGGGAATTTCAACAACGGAGCGGAACGAGCGACAGGGGGCAAAGGTGAGGCTCGTGGCCGAGATGAGGGCCGCAGGATTACAGAACTGGAAAGGCGTCACGGAGCGGATTAGTCTTATGCCGTGGTTCCAAGGCCTCTGGGAGGAAGAGTGTATGTTGTTAGGGGAGGATGTAATGTCCATGATACACCTTTCCGAGACCGAGACCGAGACCGCTACGTGTGGCATATCATACAATGATGCCGCGTAGTGGAGTACTAGCAGACTGGGTACCTACCCCAAAGCCAGCTAGCATGCAGGACAGGGGTGACCCAGTTCCCTTTTCGTCCTAGTCTTGTCCCCCTGATCCATATGTACCTAGGTACATATATTGATCGTCCGCCTACTCTGCCTCTTGTCTTGCTAGGTACTGAAGCATTTGGAACATACCCATCGTCCAATTGCGGCGTTAAAGAGTCGGGATGGAGAGAACAAGACTGCTGAATAATGTTTTGCTTAGAAATCGGTCGGGGATCGATTTCGAGGTCGATTTAGCGGTTTAGGTATATGAAGGGGTTTCAAGATAAAAGCCGACTCACGACTCGTTGTTTTTCAGCAAGCACAAATCTCTACTGCATTCCTCGTTCCAAGCCTTACCATAGCAAAAATTCGCCCCAATCTCTCAGAATAATTTCAAATGTCTGTCGCCAACGATCTATCCTTCCATGGCAAGGTTGCCATCGTCACCGGCTCGGGAAGACCTAATGGCATCGGCGCCGCAATAGCTACGGCCCTTGCTATTCGAGGCGCCTCCGTCACTATCAACTACGTTTCCGACTCCAGCGCGCCCAGGGCAGTCGAGGTTGCGGAGAGTATCAGGGCCAAAGGCGGGAAGGCCACCGTCGTCCGTGGGGATGTCGGAGACCCGGAACAAGCAAGGAAGCTCGTCAAGGAGACTCTAGCCGCCTTCAACACGGACAAGATCGATATCCTCGGTAGGTTTTCCTCCTAGCCCAACAGAGCAAGACGCAAGTTCAGCTGCTCACAAGTCTACTGCAGTCAACAATGCGGGAATTGCCCCGATGACTCCAACGGTCGGAGTTACACCCGAGGAAATGACATCGGTATTCCGTACCAATGTCCACGGAGCATTGCTCCTCGTCCAAGCTGCGCTTCAGTACATGCCTCGCGGCGGTCGCATCATCAACATCAGCACTGTCCTATCCAGGATGGGTCTGCATTCCCCCGTCTACTCCGCATCGAAGGCGGCAATCGACTCGCTTACTTATACCTGGGCCTTGGAGGTAACGTTCCCACATGTCGGCGATTAAGCTTCTTCTAGGTGTTTAGACGCTAATGCTTCGCGCGAATCCCGTAGTTCGGTAGGAAGTTCGGCATCACCGTCAACGCGATCGCACCCGGCGTTACGAAGACCGAGATATCGCCTCCCGACGACCACCCCGAGGTGGTGAGGATGCTGGACATGACCAGGCTGGCGGGGCGGATGGGAAATATAGAAGAGATAGCGGATGCTGTGGTGCTCGTCGCGTCGCCGTTGAGCGGCTGGATCACCGGACAGTATATCAGCGTCAGCGGTGGAGTTAACTGGATTTGATTACATTCCTAGTGTATTGTCTGGGGCTTTCATTCATCCTGTGCTGTGCTATCTACAGAGTGTTTATAGAACGACGCACTGCGCGCCTTAACACAGATCCGCAGGTTATATAGGTTAAATTCCGCTAGCCATTCTTCTACCATGTGTTTTGGTCTCGACGCTGCCGTTTCTCAGCAGTCAAGCGTCCAATCAATATTGCTTGTAAAACTCATGCATTCATGGTAAAATGATGAAGCCTTGTTAGTGCCTAGTATACTTAGCAAAGGCCAGAGCTGCTAATAATAATTAGAGGGCCTCAAGAGGAGTCCAAATGGGGTGCCCCCATGATTCCACGGCACCTTGCCAAAAAGCCTCATGAATCTGATCTGTGCCGTCAAACTTCCATTGCCGTGAAACTCCATGGTTTTCAATAAATGCTTTCATATTATGAACGCATTCCGCCAATGTCTGTTTCGTTCCTCTTCGGGAGAAGGAAATGAAAATCTTGTTCTGACGACGCCGCATATCTGGGGTTAGCTCGATGCGTTGCATATTGACATTCCACTTAACCATCCCGTAGAAGTCTCTATGATCGGATTCTTTGAGGTCGGGTTTTACCGAGATGGATCTACCAAAACTTTTAGCTTATACAAATCATGTTAGAACGGGGGTCATACCGAAATAGCAAGATAAGAATTGCCTTTTCTGCAACTTCCCGAAAGCACGTCCCAATCGCCATCTCACGAGATATTGGAAATGCCTTCTTCTTCCCATTCTTTGTGGTTGTTTCGTAGATCCACTTGCCGTCGACGTGCTCCCATGTACCATCGCCGTGGTTCCATTTCTCGCTCTCCGCTATAACCTCTGCCCCAACTTTTGAAGAGGAATTGATCATGATTCTAGTTTCTGCACAGAGCGCAACTCTGTGTCCACCAGTATCGTAGTATTCAAAGCTGAACTTATCGGGATGAGCTTCCTCCAGGAGACGAGCGACTTCAAGGGCAAATGATGTACATCTGCCAGTCTTGATATCAGAGGACCATGCCAAAAAGCAGAGATTCATCTTGGGAAATAGTTTGGGATCAAATTCTTTTAGCTTTTCTGGGTTTCTAAGGATATCTTTATAGCTTAGTCCCAAATGCTTAGCTATGGCATCCATCATACCGAAGGACGAGTATGGTGTCTCGTTAAAAACCTTCTTCCAAAGCTGTGTAGCTATGCCAACAAAATTGCTATGTTCCGCCATGTTGACACGCATTCGATTCCACCGGGGTGAAATAAAGTCGTATATCACATACTGCTGCGGATTTATATGTTGAAGGTCCGTTAAATACCTACCTAGGTGCTTCGGCAGAAATAAAGAGAATTCACAAACTGTATGCTTGCTCACATCACATCTTGTTTTTATACGTAAATCACGAATGTTTTATGATTGCCTACTCAGGGAGGTGTATGCTATCAGGTACATGAGCCTTGAGCCCGCCTCTTGTTGCAATCCCCCTCTCATGGCAATCCTCCTCTCGTTACCGTCGTTGCGTAGCGAAATCAGAGATCGTCCCAAAAGTCCGGCGGCAGTTCAGAGCCAGGACACGGTTTCCATTCTGCAACTGTGAGTCTATGACACAATTAATTTAGATGTACTTGGGTTTTTACTTACCGGCCCAGTAGGGACCGAACACCCTTATTTTGTCCTCATCAGTCCACTTCTTCACTTCTTCTTCAGCCTCGACGAACATCTTGTGTATCTCCTCTCTCAACGACAGCTCCTCGGGTGTGTCCTGCTTGGTATCGGCACTGGAGCCGAGATCCTTCTTGTCCGACATCTGCGACGATGTAGAATCAGGCGAACGCGAATGATCGGGCAAAGACGTCTTAGACGAAGACGTAGGGTCGGGCTGAGACGCAGGGTCGGGCTGAGACGTAGGATCGGGTGGAGACGTAGGGTTCGACGGAGACGCAGGGTCCGCCGGAGATTGGGATCCTTGCGGTGGAGTAGCGGAAGACATCGTAGATGTTGCAATGGCGAAAGGATTTGGTGGTTGCAATGGCGAAAGGATTGGTGTTGCTTTTCCCCTAGAGGTTGCCCAGGTGGGTTTTGGAAAGTTTGAATACCCAAAGGCTTTCAGGCAAGCATGAAAACTTGGGCGTGGAAGGGAATTGTCGTGGGGGGCAGCTTTATATAATAATCTACCCTGTGCTAAGGTATGTGCATTGTTTGTTTGTTTCCTTATGTGGATTCCCTCGCACATTCACTGGCCAACTAGATGATAAATTCACTTGCTAATCTATTATTCCCTAGTCCCATGCATTCTCTAGCACCAAAATGCATGCAGTGTGGGCGGGGATGGGTTCTAAGTGAGTCAATCGGTAGATGCAGCCTAAGGGGTGCCATTTTCAGATCCGCTGTGTGGTCACTCACTTCCAAACCACCGCCAAACAGCCACATAGCCCCGAAGTAATTATATAGTGTGATGGTCTATGCGTCTCTGGGAAACGCGCGTTATGCTGCACGTATAGAATTCAATAGTGCGGACTGGTTGCAAATCCAATTTCCAGGTATACGGATTCTCATTCGTCTTTACTAGGTATACCAGTTTACGACGCACCGCCTTCAGGAGTGACAGAACTATCAATGGAAACATTTTATCTAGGCTTCTCGTGCCCTCAATTTTCCGTACTGGAAGCGAAGAAAGACGACCACCTTCTCAGGCCCAATATTCACATTTCCTGCCCTGAATGTCCAAAGTAGAACAAATTCCCGTCTGAAATGTGCAACTCTAAACGGATGAACAACCTAGTGCGGGAGACTCGCTTCTTTCCTCGAGTTAACAGACTTATATTCGAATGGCTCGGTATAGCGCCCAACCAATTCAATGCTATCCTTGGCCATACGTTTGACGTAGATGAGCGTTTGCGACCCCTTAGTCAGTTAGAAATATAAGTAGAGGACAAGAAGAAAGGTCAATGCGGCACAACTGCAGCCAGGGACGTCCTATGAACAGCAGTACTATCCCAAAATTGCACACGAAAGCGAATAATATATCCACCAAAAGCATGGAGGTATAGTTACGTAAGGAGGTAGCCATTTGGGGAGTCTGATTTAGACACCTAATCTGAGCATTTGCGGATATTAGAATTTGAGATATCTTTTAAGAATCAAGGGAAATAAGGGGAGTTATTAAACTATTTACCAGCTCACTATATCCTCTACAACTTACCTAGCATTCGTTAACAATACCGTGAGCCCAGGTAATTAAAAGAGTAGATTGATAATCATTTATCTGGCTGCATTTCCTATTCAAATGCTCATCTTGTCCTATGATATTTTCTTTTTCTTACACAGGTTCAGCCCCCCGTAACTCGGTTGTCCATTGCCGTAATTCTAAACCTCTATTTCTGTCTACTTTGATTCCTTGATAACTGATCTTTCGATCCCCCAAATGCTGAATGTTCATAAAGGTCTCTGTGATTCTAATGGCTCACTAGCATGGTTAATTTTCCTGGCCTTCATTAATCGCTGGCCGAATTATTAATTTGGCCGGCTTAGAATAAACATCACTGTAAGACTTAAAATGAAGTTTTACACTTCCACTGATCTGTAACAGCCAATCATAGGAAACCTCGCTGTATTGCTAGAGTGGGATGGAAGTACCACGACGCAAATTCAAAGTTGTTAAACTAATAATATTGTTACGCGAGGAGCGATGATGAGAACACAAAGTCCCTTCATCCCATCGACCTATCCCGGCAACGAGTCATGGTTAAAGTCTTGAAAGGAATTGAAAACACTTAGCATGACGACGTCGACATCACAGCGACTTCGCATATGATTACGTCAGCCGGATGAAAATACGAATATTATATATGCTTACTAAGCAGGCCATACATTACTATTTTCGAGGTTGTACTGGTTATGTCACCTTGTCGATTCTATGATATCTAGGGTAATAGTCTGTAAGTAATGGCTTTACACTAAAGCTAGGTTCTATTGGTATTGAGTTATATCGCCGTTTACACATTCGCTCTCGAGTTCTAATCTGAGTTAAGTAGGCAATGTGAAGAAAAGCAGGTAAGAAGTTTATGTAAATTGCAGTGAATTTCAGCTCCGTTTTGGACTTGGAAATGGTAACGCACAGCAGCAAAGATAAAATAATTAAGGTGAAGGAGGATGACACGTCCAATTACCAATCACTAGGTATCTCCAGTTAAACATTCTTTCCCAAGCCTTGAATTGCAACCCATATTGTATTATTACCTGCACTTTAATGTTTAGCCTTCGGTAGAGCGTAGAGCGTAGAGCGTAGAGCGGAAAGGTTAATTCGAATATTTTCGAATTACTAAGTCTTGGGAAGTTGGGTGGTGATATCTTAATGACTACCTAAACCTGGTAGGGCAGGTATGAGCGAATCAGGGGAACTCGGCGAATGGGAATGGTTATAACTAGGCAATAGTTTGTGTTTGTTTAATCGAGATACGTAACTACGATACCTGAGGTTGCTGCCGGGGCACAATCGCTTGCTGCCCATGGCAACCTGACATTATGTCATATTGTATACCTTAGGTAGGTAGCAAACTTCATCGCTAGGGCCGCAATTATGCACTTGCCTTAGGTATTTAGGTTACAATTCGTCTTTCATTCCACTCTCTTTCTTTCTCTTTCGTCGTCCTTAGGTAGAGAAGTCCTGCTGTAATAACCGTATATATACCTCGGTACTAACTACACTATCTACGAAAGTCTTTCTACATAACATTGCGCTTTTCGTCGATTTAGTCAATGACAAATAACTGACTAACAACAACACACCACCAAACCTTTTCTGCAGCCCTTTGAAAATTAGCATAACAAGTCTTCGACTTAAAGGCACAGTCAATTCCGATCAACCTGATCAGCGAGAGACAACTCAATTGCAGGCCCCGCCCCCCCTCCTTTGGTGTTTGGCAACTCTTTCAGCCCAACAACATTGTTCACCCAACCCAATCCATTCAGCACCTTCTCCTTTCACCCTTGCACCGAGGAAGAAGCAAGTGACTCCCTACAGACCTTGACCACCCTACCGACTTTGATTACCATTACACACTTGAACTCACACTACCAACCGTAATCAACCTTGTCGGCCAAGATGTCTTGCCTATGGGATATTCCTTGCGAGATCGTGGTGTCGACCAACATCAACGATCCAGACTTCCAGAACAGTATCGAGTAGGTGTCTCTAAATGCACTAAGATATGAGTACGGATAACTAACTGATGTCCCCTATAGGTATGTCCAAGTTGTTGGACCGGCTGACGCCACAATCGCTTGCGAAGGTCAAGCTTGGAACGTTCACTTGAACGTTGTGTGCGGCCGATCGCCCCAATTAAACAACTTCTTTCAGGTAAGAAACTCTTCCTAAAGCTTCAAAAGGCAAATAGACAACTTAAATGGAGCACTAATAATTTTCTCTTCTTGTAGGGCGGACAGATCCGCTACATCCAAATTGGTTGCGACCCGATGATCCTCGAGCGTGCCATCAACCACATCTACCGTGGAGGTAAGTAACATTTTAGCTCTGTTTTACTTCGTATCTACCTACATGTTCCAATGCTAATCAACGTGTCAAACTCAGGTCTGCACGCCTCTGTGCCCGACATGGAGGATGAGGCCTTCGCCAACCTGGTCAAGCTTTGGATCGTCGGCTGGGACCTAAAGATCCCTTCCTTGCTGAACGCGTGCCTGGAGTCGCTCAAGGAGCTTCTGAAGCAGAAGGTCCTCGCCTACCAGTACAACCACACCCACGGCATTGCACTGACTACCGAAGAGATGGTTGGCTTCAAAGCCGGTGTTCAGCTTGCCTACGAACGGGACATCAAGCTGATGAAGCAGTTCTTCGTGTGCTTTGTTGAGGACACTCATAACTGGATCGTCAAGGAGGAGCCCTTCCAGAAGATCCTCGCCGCCCTGCCCCAGTTTGCGGCTGACATCTCCGAGAAAGCTGGGGTTAGCGACTGTGGTCGTATCCAGCCCTTGGGCAACCCCACGCAATGCATGTTGTGCTCGGAAACGCAAGTGCGTGCGGATAACCACTGGGCGATGCTCGAGGTGGATAACGACCAGGTGAAGGGATGTTGCTTCAAATGCTGGCAGTGGGTGGAAGGTGAAGACTACGACCAGGAATCGGATGAGGCTTAGGAGGAAGATGAGTAATTCACGAAGTGGATTTGGGAAAGAGGAGGATTACGAGGGAAACGAGTTTGCGATGAAGATGGCGATGGTTAAACTGCGCACCCCTTGGACCTGTCAGTCTTATTGGACACGACGGTCTTACTAATAGCAGGTTAACTGATAGTCCACATCGTCGCAATAGGTTTACAAGATATTTAGCGTATGAAATTTTATACACTGTGGTTCTGTCACCTTTTGGCCATTTGGCGGATTTGGCCCATTTGGCACTTTGGCGGTTGTCTTCTAAAACTCCGCCGTCGGTTTCCTACCTAGGTATGCTTTTACTTTATGATTTCAGCGAGAATGAAATCATTAAAAAAACAGCTTCTTGCAAGACTTCTTCAACCCCAGCAATATGAAAGGGCATACTTAGGTAAATTCAAGTCGTGACTCAGGTTTGCGAGGAGATCGAGAGGCGTAGCACATCAGATCATCTTACTCTCGAGCAGCCCCAGCACCATCCAATAGGCCCGATCGCGCCAATGACCCTTGTAACTTGTGCTATCGAACGCTTACTTATTAAGGCTTACCCCCTATGATAGCTCATGCGACATGCTGACCGCAGCAGAGCGTAACCCCTATCACCTCGAAGGATTCCCGGGATGGTACCTAGCTTCAGCTTCCAATGTCACCGTTACACAAACGAGAGAGCTTCCAGAAATATACCTAATCCCCGAGTAGCGGCGTATATATATCTCGCGGGGTCATTGTACGGGTAATTAGGTATATAATTAGGTATATAATGAGCTTTTGCTACTACTCTCTATGCTCGCCTCTACTCTAGGATATTTGATTTGACGAACCACAGCAGCTATCGTGATGTGGTCGAAAAATGCGAGGGCTATTATTACCAGTGCGCTAACCATCCTCAATGTATCCAGCATCACCCACGCCACTGCCATTCCCCTTCCGACGGGTCCGTATCAAGTCGGCGTCCGCAAGTATACCATCGAGCACTACAATGACCACGACCCAATAGCACCCAACCACGTAAGCACCGCATTTCTGGCCACGATTTTCTATCCTACAGCTCAGATACCGGAAGGTACGCCTACACCCTATCTGAACCCCGAGACGGCAGCGTTCTACGAGGACGCGTGGAACTTCACGTCCGGGACCCTGGCATCTCTCACCTCAACCGTGCAGCCCGGCGCCCCGTTCCTAGAGACGCACGGGGCGCCGCATCCGACCCTCCTCTTTGGGCCGGGCGGCGGGGGCACGCCGGTCGAGGGCAACACGATTTTGTTAGCTGAGCTGGCGTCGTACGGGTACGCCGTGGTCGGGCTGGACCACCCGTTCGAGCAGCCGTTCGTCCGGTTTCCGAACGGCACGGGCGTCGCGGGCGTCGACATCCCCGACGACGTGACGGCCGAGAGCCTCAACGACTTGCGCCTCGAAGACAACGCGGTGTTCCTGGACCTGCACCTCCCCCGGCTGGTGCGCGAAAAGCAGCTGCCGCTCAGCACCGCGCGCCTTGGCGCTTTCGGGTTCTCCGTAGGCGGCGCGGCGGCGCTGGGGACGGCCCAGAGCAGCAGCCGCGTCGTTTCAGGACTGAATCTGGACGGCACCTTGCTCGGGGACCCGGCGCTGAACAGCAGCGCCGCGGACGTGCGGAAGCCTGTGTATCTTCTCGGAAACGGGGGCCATACGTTCGGCGAGGAGGGCGGCGACTATACGTGGGTTTCGTTCCCGCGGTGGCAGACGGCGTACCAGCGGAAGATGCTTATTAATGGGACGACGCACCTCGACTTCTGCGACGATGCCTTCTGGAAGACGCTCGAGGACGGCGCGGGCTATGCGGGGCCTATCGATGGCTTCGAGCAAATCAGGATCTTGAATGCGTACGTCAGAGCCTTCTTCGATTTGACCTTACTGGGTCACAATTCTGCTATCTTGGATGAGCCGTCTCCAGAGTTTCCGGAAGTAGTGTACTTTGATTTCTAGAGGTTTTCGTAATTTGAAGTACTCGTTGGCTAGGTGGTAGACTATATTAGGTTATTGATTAGCAAGATGGGATCTATATATTGTGATGCTACGAGGAGGTGATGGCTAGGAGATAAGTAATAGAATGACATCCAAGTCGTAATGGGAGAACTTGTGCTTGGTGTCTTAAGAAAATTGGAGTCAATTAATGCATTTGACCAATTTTCAATTCTGAGTATCGTCGATTTCTTTCAAGCAAAGCTTCTGATACGTTGTGCTCACGCATGGTGTTCACTCGGAGGTTCACGATGACCAGACTGTCACTCACCACACCAAAATGCTCCTCCTCTATCGTCGGTTTGACTGGGTCCGCCCCGGAGAGTGCTTTGGCCGCCATTACCCTCTTCTTTCTATTTACCAATTTACGGGTCTTTCTGGATTTATTTCAAATTGCATTCCCATTCATATTGATGATACTGTCCTTGCCTACTATTGCTTATATAATATGTATCCGTCTACGCAACAGCAGCATTGCCCTTACGAAAGCCATCGTCGTGACGAATATCGAGATACATGACTCACTGCTCTCGCCTTATTAAGAAAAAACTTTCGTTACCTCGGTACCCTCATCTACCTATCTACCTGTCTACCCCGTCGACCGAACTTTGCGCCTCCTCATCCTCCCGCAGCTATTGGCCAGCGTCCTCGATGCCTACCGCCTTGTCCAACTCCGACAATTTCATTTGACAAGTAAGCAACAATCTCGTGATTCTATCTTGCCTTCTCCTTCTCCCAGTTGACTTCATCAACCTATTAATTCCCAGACTTCTATTCACTTTAGGTCGACCCATTGGCTAGCTCCTTCTCTGGTCGCTCTGGGCTTACTGTCCCAGCCACCACTTTCAGCATTGATGCAAATAAGTCCCGACGCATTGATAGTGTTTTGAGTCGCGAATGGAGAACATTGGAATTACGCTTTACAAAGATTGATTCTGTGAAAAGACACGGAAAGTACAGCATGAGCAGTGACAACGACAAGCCAATCTCCGTTGGAGGATGTTTTCTCTGAAGTTGCATAAGCCGAGGATTGGCCTACGGATAGGCAGATATATGCTCGTAGCACTGGTCTCGAAGTCAGCCAGATACGAGACAAGGCACGAACAAATCGCTGTTATATTATGATGACCAAGTGCCTGCCTAAGGTAGACAAATGGGGCTATTGTAGCTCGACCCGTCTCGATTATTGGTATGGCACCTCCCTCAACAATTCCATGTACTGCGTTCTTGCCTTGTGTCACTCGTCAACTCAGAAGGCTAGAAATGGTGATGTAGTTTTCCGCGGAGTTATCAATTTACTCTTACCGAGGCACTGAGACTCTTTGTCTTCCGAGTCCAGTCTCTTAGGCCCAAATTGCCAACTCCTATTAAGGGAAGTTTACAGCCTCAACACCCACTGATTATTTTGTTGTGTGTTCTAAATAGGCACCCGAAATAGTAATAACCACGGTAGGTCAAGTCGTACGTTTTATCCTTCAACCGTGTAATGGTTAACTAAACCTCAGTCACAAGTATCTAATTTCAGAGGAGGGATTTACTAGGCATTATATGGTGGCTAGGAACTAGTTTCGAAAAGAAATGCAACACTATTCTATAATAACAAGTAACTTCTTACTCGGGCGCTACGAAAGAAAGGATGTCTAAATCGGCGGCCGATTCATAGAAACCTTCCGGCGAAAAAATCTGAAGTTGAAAGCGCGAATAATACCTTCCTAAATATTGGAGATAGACAAAAATAATAAAAAGGTAACGGTAGAATTTAAGGAAAATTGAAAATAAAAATAAAATATCAGTATATGCCCTCACACCGGATTGAACGATGGACCTCGTCATATCGCATTATGGAATACGAGTGACGCGCTCTACCACTGAGCTATAAGGGCCGGTTCCAATTCTTTATTGTTGAATGGAGATCTCTTGAGTTACCATATAGCCGTTAATGGAAATCAGCCAATTGCCTACCTAGTGGATTACCCCGCTATGCAAAAACTAGAGCCCGATGATAGGCGAAACTCGGATAATTCAGAAACAAGTTACAATTCTCTAATTGAATTACCCCTGAGCTAAGCTCTTACATCTACGAGAATCTTCATATGCTTGTCTTTCTCATGCATGAGGGCAAGAATTCCATCCTCAACTACTCGATCCATGGTGGTCTTGCGGGTGATCATCTCCTTAATATCTATCAATCCGTTTCCCAATGCTTCGATCACATTCCTGAAATCCTCGATGCTGTAACTTACCGCTATTCGCAAGTCGCAAGTTAGTAAAGCCGCGATAAGTGCATAATTGGGATCAACTCACATGTGTAAATCCTCTTTTCGCCAATCATCAGGTCGTTGAATTGAAACGGAACTTCTTTCTCGTTGAATGCCACGTTGACGACCACGCCCCTGTGCCGTACGGCCCGACACGCCGTCTTCATGGTAGGAGCAACGCCCGCGCAGTCAAACGCAGCGTCGGGCCCTTGGCCGTCGCATAGTTCCTTGCACTTGGCGACTACGTCTTGCTCCTTCGGATCGATGACCAGAGTCGCCCCAAGTCGCGATGCGAAATCCTTCCGCTCCGCGACTATCTCGACCACGATGATTTCTTTTACCTGGCGCGCTTTGAGGCACTGCACCATGGCGATCCCCACTGGACCGGCGCCCATAACAAGCGCGCTGCCTCCCGGCTGAATGCCTGTCTGGTCAATGGCGTGCCACGCGACGGCTAGCGGTTCCACCATTGCTACCACGGATTAGACTAAAGCCCTTCGTATATAACGCACTATATATCTCGATATGCTAGGAGGTAGGTAACTCACCGCCTATGTCGGAGGGGACGTTGTCGGGGAGCTTGAAAGCGAACCTGGCATCCACCGAGACGAAATCCGACATGCCGCCGCCCCAGCCCATCAGCCCCACGAAGCCGAGGCTGTTGCAGCAGTTCGGATATCCCTCCTTGCACGGGGGACACCGGTCGCAGCAGATGGTGGGCTGGACGGCCACCCTGTCCCCGACTCGGAGCCCGCCCTGCACTGCGTCCGACCCGACTTCGACGACGTCGCCGGCGAATTCGTGGCCGAAGGTGACGGGCCACGTCTCTCCCGTCACGGGGTGGGGCGTGTCTTTGTAGGGGATGATGACGGGCGACAGGTACGTGTGTAAATCAGAGCCGCATATGCCGCAAAACGACGGCCTGATCTTGACTTGGTGGGGAAGACACTCGGGCTCGGGGACGTCATGTTCCAAGCGCAGGTCTAGAGGTCCGTGGTAGCGAAGTGCACGCATGGCTGATGTCAACGCGGTTTTGGGCTCTGGGGCAAGTATGACGCGCAGCTTCAAAGTCTGATATTAACGAGATGGGATATCGCGATTCACCAAGCCCGTTCGCTAGATGTACATCGACCGAGCATTTAAACTACCTACCTTCGTGTTTGATATCACAGGCTTCACCGACAATGTCAGCTAAGGTGCGGGGACATCCCTGAGAAGGAGATAGGATTATACGGCTGTAGTTGGCTAGCTCAGACCGCCACCAACGTCTTTGATGCTGTGCCTCTATAGTCGTAAGCCTGTCCAATGATGTTTGATATGTACTCAAGCTTTAAGGTCAACCCCTTGCCAAAGCCTAATGCCCAGATAAGGTAAGCTGGGCTATTCCATTGGTTTCGTCATATGGCTTATTACCCCCAGTCGATAGGCGTTTTGAATAAGGCATGGCGCCTAAGTCACAGCGGAGAACGTGGATATTTGAACACCGTCAGCGTCTACAGCATCATAAATGACATACCTCGTTATCAAAGAGACGATAACGCAAATCATTTTTCAATTTCAGCAATAAATAAGATCTTCGTGGAGGAGGTTTGGTTAGAAAATCGAATATTTGGGGGTGTTCTAACTCGTAAGAGGTAAGCGAAAAGTAAGATGGTTCACCCGCGAACACCTCTTCCTTTTCACGAATTTATCACCAGACGAAGGAAAATTCAAGAGCTGAACCACGAGTTTGGTTCGCTTTTCCATGAGAAGAAACTATTAATTTTATAATTTTACACACCCGTCGGAGGTGTAAATGAGATTATAATGTCCCTTTTCCGACATGCCCCAAACAAATGCTAGTCAATGCAGCCGTATATTTCCTCCGTATGTATCGAAACCCCCTAGAGACAGGCATCACCACAGGGCAGCGATCCGCCGATGCTGGAGCGTAACGCCCGCGATGATCACCAGCAACACACCATACCGAACGAGGACCCAGATTATTTTTCTTATCTTCTGCCTCTGAAACCGATCGTACAGGATTCCGAAAGCCTTCGCGTCGTTGCGCCGCGGGAACGGGACGCCCTCGGGGACCTCCTTCCCTAGGAACTTGCATAACGGTTCCCAGCCATCTCCTAGAACATATCGTACTTTAGCAACGGCCGAGTCGAGTTTAGGCGGAAGAAGACAAGGAGGAGGACTTCATGATCTTGTGGTAACTCGGGGAGGCGCTTACCTAGCTTATAATGCAGCAGCCGCTCGGGAGGCACCGCCTCCTGCACCTCGCGCATGTGCTGCACGTACACGGTTCGCAGGTTGGCCCGCAGCTCGTCTGGTCCCGCGGCGCCGAAGCGGCCGAGGAACGTCTGCTGGATGCCGGTGATGACGGGCTCGCGGGCGCCGGCGAGCCAGACGAGGCCGCGGACGAGCAGCGCGGCCGGCGTGCGCCGCGGCCAGAACCGGTCGATGATGACCTCGTTGACGCTGCGCTCCCACTCGTCGACGTCGCGGTGCGCGAGGATCACCTTCGCCTCCGGGTACGCCGCGATCAGCGGCAGCGCATGCATGCACCCGTAGTCGGTCACGGCGTCGAACGACCCGAAGATCTCGTCCCACTGCGCGCGCGTGAACGGCTGGGGCCGCGGATCCTTGGATGATAGTGATGGGAAGTGCGCCCGGGCCGCCCGCTCGATCCACGTCACGTCCCAGCCCTCCAGGAGCATCTCCGTCCCGTGGTGCACGCGCCTGTAGCCGAGGATCCGGAGCGCTTCGGCCGTCGACGAGCTGCCGGTCCGCGGCAGCCCGAGGGATAGTATCCTGAGGGGACCGCCTGTGAGCGGTGCCTCCGGCGCTGGTGCTGAGTCCGGATACTTGGTCATGTTGCTGTGCGAGGCTTGAGACGTCTGCCTAAAGAACAGGGGAGCGGTCGAGGGCTCGAAGGCGCTGATTGTGCCACGAACGCGTGAGGGAAATATCGAGAATCTCAGGTAGGGGGAAAGATTTCAACTTGGCGCGTCTCAACACAAAAAAATGCAAAGGGGTTTGGAAAGGTTTCAAAGCCTTCCGCGTCCCCCACCCAGGAAAGTGCGACAATTTTGATAAAAGGGGGCCTCGATATCACATGCACCTAGCCTCAGGATTTATTGGAACGGTTGTGCTTGTGTCACCGAGGATCAGACGATCTCACGATAGACATGACATCGGAAGCAACGGTAACGGCACCTAGATGATGTATTGGACCGTTTTGCCTGCCCGTTTCTGAGACATTGGATTCAGCCGTTCAAACTGAGACATGAGGCTTGAAGCCACGGTCTCGTCCTCGGCGATATCAACCACCTGCCTACCTGGGCAGTAAAGCGATAGATGGGAAATTTTCATCATTATAAGAAGTGCATTTACCTCGTTATGTGGAGGGCCGGCTCCGCCCTTTTCCCAGATGTTGCTCAGTATCTTGATCTTGAGTTCATCCAAAACAACCACCTTCACAGGTACATAGCGGAAAGTGTCGCTATGAGTGTGTGAGACAAACGCGCTATATTTAGCGCGCCTAGCAAAAACACGGAAAATCATAATCCTCTGTCTTCTTTGCTCTCCCCATCCTCAAAAACAGCTTCGAATTGTTCTCATGTGGCATGCATGATGGTAATACCAGTGTGAAATAAAGCATTCAGTACAAGTATGTCCACGGACTCGTCCCGGTGTCTATGATGGAAAGCCAATGAGCTTGATATGCGCCTTATAGAATCACCTGAATGTCTCTAAGGAAATATCACACACAATCGCCTCCCAGTTACCGCCTTAGCATGTCAAACCTAGCCTTGTTATACAAGTGCTATGCTTTTTACAGAGTGAAAAAATTCTTTATTTGCAGAGTGTTCATACAGTGCTTTTATGACTGATAGCAATAGAACCCCCGATAGGTCCTATATATCTCTCTTTTCTTCTTCGTCTTCTTCTTCTTCTTCTTCTTCTTCTTCTTCTTCTACTACTACTTCTTCTTCTTCTACTATTATAACTAGGTAATAATTGCAGCGCCTTCCTTGCGAATATGCATGTTGCCAGCTGTCACAAATCAGTAGGCTTCGTGGATGGGTACCCATAGTACTATGTACTATAACCCGTTCATACAGCTCACCACTGTGTGTGGGTTTTTTTCTGGGTGGAAAAACTATTGACACTGTAGATTCTCACCTAAATAAAAAACCCACACACAGTACTATGGGTACCCATTCATGAAGCCTACAAATCACTCTACGAACACTCCGCAAATAGCATAGTTTATATCTAATGCTGCATCACGGTGGCAAGGAGGACACCTTCACTCTTAGTTCCAATAGCGAACTGGTCGCTTACGCATAGGAAGTCCTCGGCTTTGGCACCTTGGTACTTGAAGTCATAACGCTGGACAAGCGTAGCGACGAGGATGTACATCTCGGCCCAGGCCAAGCTGCGCGGGTAGTAAAGTTAGCAACTCAGCGACGATAGTGTTTTGGGTATTAAAAGAAGACGACAGCAACTTACTGCATCCCAAGGCAATTCCTTGTCCCCTTTGAAAACGGGGCGAACACCTTGTCGAGCTTCCTCCGAGCATCGGGGTCCATCCACCTGTCGGGATTGAACCGATAAGGATCGGGGTATATAGAGTCGTCCGAATGCATCAGGACGAGCGTCATCCCGACCGGCGTGCCCGCGGGTATCTTCCACTTCTCGTACGAAAGATCTCTGTCGGGGGCTACACGCGCCATCCTGCTCGCGATAGCAGGGCTCAGACGCAGTCCTTCCATCAGCGTAGCAGTGAGGTACGGAAGCTGCTCAAGAACTTTCCACTCGAGTGTGTTCGAGGCCCCCGCGAGCTCATCTCGGAGTCGATGTAGGATGTCAGGATTGGCGTACACATGAAATATGATGAGGCGCAGGGCACTAGCAGTGGTCTCGAATCCAGCGCCTGTTATTGTGGATACGTCTTCGAACACGCGGGCGGGTGTCTTTTCAGAAGGCGGAAGCTTGGAGTCTAGTATCGCATGGACTATGGTGCGTCTTCCCTTGTCATTCGGGGATGCCGCCACTTTCGCGAGCTCGAAGGTGTCTTGCATGGTTTCCTGTCCAAGTGTCAATCGCGGCATTTCAAGACGGAGCTGTGGTGTCGAACTTCAAGGTGGCGGAAGAACATCTTGGTCCCGCTGTCGCCCAGCTTCATGATCCAGCTTACTGGAACAGCCTTCAGCAGAGGCGCAACGAACCGAACGTGCTTCGACAGTCGCCATACCTGGCCAGCGCCGCTGCTCGTAGCGACCAACGCCTCGTCAAAGTCTTCACGCTCAAGACTATTGTAACTTTTGCCAAGAACAAAGTCGTTTGCCACATCGCGGGCATAGGCCGTGATGGCGGCACCGAGGTTTACGATCTGTTGAGAAGTGACAAATGCCGTAAGCCGAGTGCAGAGCTTATCCAGGTGTCTTAGGACGAGCTCTTGTTGGCTGGAGACTTTGGCTTTGGAGAAAAAGGGGGAGAGCGGATGCCGGAGTGCTCTGTGAAGGCTATGGTCCGGTTCAAAGAGCGTTGCGCCAAAAGCGGCGAAAGCATCGACAGCCCAGGCATATTTATCCCAGCGGCCTTCTTGGCGATACAGATGCTCGAAGAAGGCCGGGTCGCTGACATGAAGTTCATACGGAGAAATTCGTATGATGGGGCCTAGGCTCAAGGATTAGGCCCGTGAGAATCAAATGAGACCAGAGTAAAGAAGAAAAGCCAATCCCTACCATATTCCTTATGTAGTTCTTTCATCTTGAAGGTATATTGGCCGTTCTGGTAAACGTCGTAGTAGGCTTCATACCACCGTGTGAGGGCAGCTAACTTAGGCCCTGGGATGTGGCTTAGGGGGTGAAAATACAGGCGATAAAGGGCAACAGTTACAAAGTAAACAATGATAGCGACGAGTGTCCGCTGCCATGAGAGAAGCTCTGTTAAAGAATCCATGATGCGATAAGGTCAAGGCGGCGGAAGATAGGAACATGGAAAGAGTCTTTTGAGAACGGATGCATATAAATAGCGAAGTAGGGGAGTTGAGTCCTAGGCGACACGTGATGCAAGGAATAGGATTCGAGACTTGCAATAGCCGCCGCTAATAACACCTAACACCTTTGAAGGATGCATTATAGACTTACATACCTCCCTAGTGTAAATAGAAGTGGATCTTTGTCAGCTCGCTTAGCCAGCGGGAATTCCTCCGAGGGAAATCTCATCCTCTTAGATAGTAAGAAATGGATATCTACCTAAGGTACCTGTGTAAGTACGTGGATGGATAGATCATCTACGCACAGAATACCCCTGAGCCTAAGGCTGCTTGTTGAAATTGAGAGATACATTTTAAGCAAGAGGTGCCGTTATATCAGTACCTGGAAATACTGAAGCCCAGTATTATCATCCAAGCTTAACGACGACTAGGCCATTATGGAACACCCTAAGAGTAATATCACTGAGCTCTCATCCCCCGTCTCATTGGGGAAAAAAGCCATAGGAACCGAAAAAGACAAAAGATGCAGCCAGTTTATCAAACAACTAAACGAGGACGAAAGTTTAGGAAATCTATGTCTACGTTCATATGGAATTCGCAGGTATCTAGCCTGTCCTGGTAGGTAGTTAGTTTCGTACGGGAAGATGCTGGGTTTAGATCAATATTCGTCCTGACGCCCCTTTCTGATAAAATATTCGTCTTTATTGTGTTCTTCTAATTAAATCATCTTGGAGAGCATTCTAAGTACACCAAGCGAGGATTTAGTTAGCCTGGTTGATGTCTTGTATGAGTCTTCTTTCTGGGTCTGACAACGATGATATAGCTGTAACAAAATATGAAGGGTTATAATCTAAAGAGATGACACAGCGGTATCCTGTGAGTATGTTTACAGAGGTGAATAAGGTAACAATCATAAAACTACATGCTCGCCAATCCCTCGGCTACTGTTCAGCCTTAGCTAAGTTTTAATTAAATTCTTATTTTCGAAAGTTATAATACCTACCTAGTTATGCTGACGGTTTAGCCATGTGTTTCAACGAGGTTCGCGAACAGCGAATACTGGATATGGCTAGCCGAGAGCTCAATCTTCAATTCAACTATACGGGTATGAAGTTTGTAGCTAAGGGGTGTAGTCCCGCTTATCCTTGGACTGTCACGGGGTCGAATTTGGTAGATAGAATAGTTCACATGTGACGACTTGAAAGGGTCGGAGGCCGACATTGATCTAGCAACACTCAATCTTCTTAATATCAAAGCCAATATGGGCAAGGATTGAATAATAGTAATTTTTGCTACTTATTTTACACTTGCCCGGGCCAAGATTACGGCTCACAAGATCCAAACCGCCTCGTGCGTTTAATATCAAAAGAAAGAGTAATATTATTTCGTTATACGTTTTATCTTTGACGCGACTTCGCAAGGAAAACAATAATAATAATGATATACAAGGTTAGCCCCGTGGAAAATCAGGCGTGTGAGCCGTCCAGAGATTTTGAACTATTTCTAATAGTAACCACCGCGGCCGCCGCCGTATCCAGGACCACCGCCACCGTAACCAGGACCGCCGCCGCCACCGTAGCCGCCGCCGCCCTGATTGTATTCAGTAACTGTGCTGGTCACGACCTGGGTGCTCGTCTCCGTCGTCCGCGAGGTGACCGTCGGTCCCGGCACGGTACTAGTAACCGCGGGGCCGAACGCCGTAAGCGTCCTGCTATTCGTCGCCGTGGACGCCGGGAGCGTGCTCTGCGTCGTTACCGTCGTCTGCACCGTCGACGTCTGCATCGGACCCGGCGACGTCACCGTCACGTCCCGGGTGAACGTCGCCGTGCTCGTCACCGTCGCCGTCGCCCCAGTCACCGTCACCGTCGACGACACCGTGCTGGTCGTCGTCGACGTCACCGTCTGCCGCGGGCCCTGTGGCGCCCTCGTCGTCGTCGTCACGGTGCTGGTCGTCGTAGTGACGCTGGCCACGGTGCTTGTAGAGGGTGCGAGCGTGACGGCGCCCGCCACCGAGGTCGTCGCCGTCGAAGTCGCCGTCGTCGTCGTGCTGCCCTCGCTTATCGTCGCGATGACGGTCACGGTGGACACGGCCCGCGCTTGGATGTCCCGGGCGTCGACGGTGCGTTTGGCTCGCCGGCCGCCGATGGTGGTTGTTGTTACGACTGTCTTCCGCACGACTACTAGGATAACGACTGTTCTGGTTACGGGCCGGCCGGTTACGGTGACTGTCGAGGCGGGAACCAACGTAGTGGCTACTGTGCGGGTGGTCGTGACGCCTGCTGGTGTGATGGTCCCGGTGACGAACACGGTGGCTGTCGTGGTTGTCGTGCCGCCGGGCCCTGCGGAAGTGATAGTCCTGCGAGTGGTTCGAGTCGTCATTTGTGTTGTAGTTTGCGCAGCAACGGTACTTGTCACCATTACTGTCGTTGTGACCGTCGTGTATGAGGTTCTGGTACTAAGGGGATCGGGCGTGACCGTTACGGTAGAAGTGACACTCGCGGTAGAAGTGCTAACCTGGGTAGTCGTAACTGGAGTGGGAGTCACAGTACTCGACCCGACAGTAAGGGTCGAAGTCGTGGATTGTGTTACCACGTCGACGGTGGTCGTCGTAGTAGTGGGTACAGTAGTCGTCCCGGTGCTAGTATCAGCACAAGTTGTGGCTGCGCTGCTCTGCGTCACGGTCGCGTCGGCTGCATCCGCAGCGTTGATTGCGACGAGGACTGCCGGGTCGATCCATGAGAGATCTGTGGTTGCGTACGGCGAAAAAGAGTTGGCAAAAACCGCGGCAATCGTGAAGGGACCCAGCTGGGACGAATCCAGGAGGTTATCCAACGCAATTCTGGCGCAGACGTTTAACAAGAAGCTTCCGGGTCCCCGGTTGTTGAATTCTCCGAAGAAGACGCTGATAAATGTGGACGGATAGTTGTACACTCCTTGGGGGTTAATAAAGTCCGACAAAAAAGAGTTCTTGAACACGCCCTGGGCATAGTTCCCAGCCGGAGCTGCTAGGTAGACCCCTATGCTTGCTTGCTTCTTCAGAAGCCTCGACGGCGAAGTATTCTGGGTGATCGTGGAACTATCGAAGACCACTGTGGAGTTTACAGCATTTTTCCCCTTATTGAACAAGATGACTCCATCGGTCGTGTCCGTAGCAGTAATGGTGCTGTTGAAGACGTAAACGCCGAGGAATCCAGCAAAGGTCTGTGTGACGGCTTCGACATAGGAATTTGCTATCAGGGTAATGCCCAAATTCGAGTAGAAAGCCTGGTTGCCGGCGCTGATTATCTGGCAGCCATAGAAGGCATTCTTGGTACCTTTCATGGAAACTGCAAATGCGGTAGTCGAGGTGCTCGTGGTCACGAAGTTGATATTCCTCCAAGTGATACCCTTGACGCTGTTGGTGTTGATCGTCAGGGGTACACCATCAGTGCTGATGATAACCTGATTCTGAGTATAGTCATCAGGAACGTCTGTAGCTCCCACAATGGTAACAGCAAAGGATGCATTAACCAAAATTGCCTCATTATATGTTCCAGCTGCCACAGTTACTGTAGCGATTGCATTCTTCTGAGCGTAGAAGATTGCGTCGCCAATAACGGTGAACTGGGCAGTACCATCTTGGTTGACGGCAACGGTTGCTGCAGCTTTGAGTCATCTACTGTTAGCATCTGTAGATAAATAGATGAACGTTGTATTCGACTTACCGGCACTGCTTGTAGTAGTTGTGGTAGCTCCCAGCGCCAGTGAAGAGAAGTGGCTCAACAGCCACCCTGCTGCAATAACCAGCCTTGATGCGCGCATCTTACTTTTTGTTGTATCGACGTCTGAAGATTGTTTCTACTATTCTACAGCAAAAAGGAAAGGAGATCTCGACTTTATAGACATGATGGCTTCTTTCTGCTACATCTGATCAAGATGAGGTCAATTCTTGATAATACAACAAGGTAGGCCCAAGGATAGCAAGTGTCAGGACACATTCTTCCGCCGGAGTAAATGGCGTAGTATCATAGTAAATGAGTCGCGTCTGCCCTTTGGATACTGTCACGGGGTATGCGCTATGCTCTCTAGTGATGAATACTAGTCATGTTGGTTCATCAACTTCTCGGCAGCGTCAACACCAGCTAATTATTTCGTTGACCTACAAGCTGTCTGTCTCAATTTTTGGTAATAACCTCTCGTCTATTACTACCTGAATAAGCTCCCTAGTATATTACTCCAAATCCTTCTCCAAAACCTAGGGTTTGACTCCTTGATACTAGGGTAGTGATGGAGGGATGGTACGATGTACCCAATTATTTTTAGTGACATTTGATAGAAAACTGGACCTCTACTGTCTCCAACATAATCTGGGCAGCGGACTCTAAAGCACTTGTGAACGGGTATCAATGTCGATCCCTTTGGTAGTTCTACCTATTTCGAACAAGTATTATATGCTACTATGTTGATCATGAGAGAACTGAGTCGAACAAGCACATGCTTCATGATCTATAGACAGTCTACCCAAATAAGCTAACCCAAAATAAACACAGTCATATCCATACACTCTAAACATACAGAGGTGAGCTATTCCAATATCCCCTCCAGCTGGATAGCGCTATTAGACATTGAATCTAACACATGGAATAGCCCAGGTTACAGAGACTAGGTACCTACCTAGGTAAGTGATAGCGTAGAGAATCGTCTAGGCCTTGAAAACAAGCTTTCGCGCTCCAGAACTAGGGGACGCACTACCAGTACCATTCCCGCCCGCCGCGCCGATCTGCTGAGCAGCCCATGCCGGCCACTCCCAAGGGGCTGGGTACCCGCCGGGCTTCTGGTCGTAGTAGTCGAAGCCGTCGACGCCCCTGAGCGCCGGGTACTTGGCGAAGACGGTCCTGAGGGTCTTGGCGACCTTGGACAACTCGACCCAGACGTCCTGGCCAAAGTCGGGCTCGGTCACCATGCCGATGACGATGCGCTGGGGCTGCCAGCCGTGCTGCATCGCTGCGTCGACCGTCGACGTTGACTCGAGCTCGTCCGGCAGGTAGTAGAACTGCACGTTGTACCACGAGATGTCCCTGCCGGCGCGCTTCTCTAGCTCCGCGTAGCTGAACTTGCTCATGTTGCCGCCGCTGCTGCCCGCCATGGCCGTCGACACGGGCGCCAGCGTGATGACGAAGTCCCTTCCAAAGTCCTTGCGCAGGCGCTGGATAAGTCGGACCACAGCCTCTAAGGTGATGGGGTTGGGCCGCCCCTCACCGTAGTCTTCTATGTCTAAATCGATGCCGTCGAATTTGTACTTTTGTAGGGTGCTCCTTAGCGCGCCATAGTATCCTTCGAAGGTCGAGTTGTCGTTGAAGTAGGTGAAGCCGCCCCGCAGGCCCATTGACACAGAAACGCCGGCTTTTTGGACCGTCTTCATCTCGGACCACGCCCACGCGTGCCTGGGGAGGTGGGGGCTCACGTTGGTGTCGTTGAAGGAGATGGTCATGGTCTTGTTCTGCTGCATGCTCCAGGTTCCGTAGATAACATCGGTAACGTAGACCGGACGGGTGGAGTTGACGGTGTCGGCGATGTGAACCTTGTTGAGAGAGGATGGCGCGTAGAGAGTACCGCAGTACTGGACGATGCGCTTTGAGTTCGCGCCGCCGGTGGGTGTCGCCGTTCCGCTGGATCGACTAGCGGATGTAGTATAAGTGGGAGTTGCTGCGCTTGTAAGCGGTGCGATGGCCGCGAGAAAGACCAATAGGCCAGCGAGCCACGAGGAGTACAGGCGAGTTGATTTTGCCATTTTCATTTTGGTGTGGGAATGTCTCTTGTCGAGCTTCGTTTCATACAGGACTCAAAACCGTGACGACTACAATTGGTCCTTTATATTCAGGAAAGCTGGATATCAAAAATTGAAGCTACATCATCCCACGCAGCGTCTTCGTTTCATCGTATACCAGCTAATTGACGGCCTCTCGATTTCGAGAGCGGTCTGGCTTCCATCGTACTCAGGTCAAAATCGCTACGCCATCTGTGACGTCGAGGCAAGCTTTGGATATTACAGCCGCACATGATGAGTGAGCAGGTTGAGAGGCTTAGTCGTACAACGATCAAATAAACGTGAGATATCCCTTCTGAGAAGTACTAGCTGAAAGAGTTTGATTGGTCGTATAATGCGGCCTCCAAAGAGATCGGCAGCAAAGCCTACGACGGTGGGCCGAATGATCGACATAAGACTGGAGCCAGCCCCTGGGATAGCTCCGGAAAGCCTTACACACTGCCGAGCTAGTTGCCAAACAATGCCTCCTAGCACCGATTGCCTATGCACTTATTACCATCTTCGTCTACGGCATAGGTCAGATGTCAAATTTTTGCATACTGACACAGCATTTAATTATGCTATTAATAGTTCCTTAATACAACAATATCTTGCCTCTCGTCGCGTTTTCAATTTCATTCTCACATTAACTTCGCACCTCCATATATGCACATTCCCGGGCACGATGCCGGCTCGGAATCCGAGATTACCAACGCCACCGCCACTCCGGGCCCCGGAAACCCCACTTGGGGTACCGGTGTGGTTGACCATGTGGACCAAAGGGTCAAAATCGAATATTTGATTTATATATTTCCAAAATAGGAATAGTGGACAGTATTTCGGATAGTATCTTGGCTTTATTAGTACGGTATGCTGAGATGCGCTATAAATACAGGGGATTATAGGGGGCTTAGCGCTAGTAGCCGCTGTAGTTATAGCACGTTATCCGGCATATGCTGAGCGAGCATACCTTGTTCAGCATATATCCAGCTTTTATAGCACAACTACCTGGCGATCAATTACCTACCTAGGTACCTACCTATAGTACCCCCTAGACCACATACTCCCTTTCTGAAAACGTATTTTTATTAAAATAACAATTATCTTCTAAGGTGCCTAACTTACCTGGAAGAAGCCAGGTCATGCTCTCGCTATAAATGCTGGATAAGGTACCTATGCTAAGCATATGCTCAGCATATGCCAGATAACGTGCTATAATTACAGCGGCTACCAGCGCTGAGCCCCCTGTAGCCCCCTGTAGCCCCCTGTATTTATAGCGCATCTTAGAGGGTGGTCTAAGCATTTCTAAGCTTATGCACTGTTTTCTTTTCCGATTTAGGATTAGCGTTTTTAATTTTTCGATTTTGACCCTTTGGTCTAGATGGCCAACCATATTGCGGCTTCGGGCGCAAGATCGCGAAGTCTTTGATATAATATAATGCAGAGAATAGTAAAATACTTCTTTTTTACTCAGCTCAGTTATAACCCATCACCTTTGCCTTCATCTTCATGAGGAACTGTACTGCCGTATATGCCTATGATGCGTATCTCTTTAACGTCGATGGTGTGAAAACATAGTTTCAATCAAGGTTAAGATGATGACCTCTTCATCCTCGCTCCTCGCATTTCCTGGCATAGCTACTAGGTTCATGGCTCCTTGTGTATTAACGTTGTTCTTACATTACTTAGTGCTAATTCCTGGTTGGTGTTATCTGGGAAAACTGGAGGAGTGAATGTGTCGAATGCTCTGCGAACCCTTGCTCTGCTTACATCCCAGTACAGAGATAGCTTATTCAGAGTAAATACCATTTATACTTAATATAAACTTTACTTTGTTTAACTTTGTCATACTCGACTTCCAAAAGTTAGATTAGTGTGCCCGACGCTACCGCTCACTGGGAAACCTCCAATAAATAAGGTATCTTCCATCATTGGATTTTCTGTGTTTCCAGCAGTGGTTGATATATTAATTCTGGTTTCCTTTTCGATAGGCACATAAATTTAGAGTTATGCTATTTGCAGAGTGGAAAACCCTCTTATTTATAGAGTGTTTATAGAGTGATTTGTGATAGCTGGTAATAGGCATGTCGGGTATATATATAATCCGCTTGTACTTTGTATTGTATATAAGCGATGAAGATGTTGCGATTAATTTATTAAATATATTGTAAATAATAGTTGGAGAAGAAGATAAAGAATATAAAAACAAAGACGACGAAGACGACGAAGAAGACGAAGATGTAAAGGTATATATTCAAGGTATAGAACCTATGGGGGGCTATATTGCTACCTGTCACAAAATCACTCCATGAATACCCTGTAAATAAAGAATTTCTTCACTCTCCAAATAGTATAGCATTGAATTTAGCAAAGCTGGCTCTATAGCACACCCCAAAGTAATCAATTAGTCTCGACCAGCTACAGTAAGTGTCATAGCAGTGATCAACTCTGGCCTTCTACGGACGTCGCAAACTTAGTACTTGACAATTACAGAAGCTAGGCTCTCTACAGGTCTTCGAAGTCTCGGTTCATGGTGTGTCAAACTGCACAATACCTAGTTACGCATCGGTTGTACGCGACGAAGTTCAGGAGATACAAGGCCGAGCTATGACTTATGTGCTGTATCGTACAACTGATATGCTAGGGCTGAATACGTCATAGGGGATGTTAGAGATTTTTTAGATTGATTTGCATGAAGTTAGTGGTTTAAATCAATTGCACTTCCCGCCATCTAGTACCTTTAAGATTTATGGTGTGAGTGTTCGTTAACAATATTTTCTTTGATATCGATAGACAATAGGGCACGCTGAAAGTTACCTACCTACCTAGCGTAGGTAGGGCCGGAGGTACTAGAGTACAAGGTTAGAACGCCAACGACCAACGAGTGGAAAGAGCGACGGGAAAACGTGTCAATGAATATCGGGTAGCTCGTCAAAATACAGCTGGATACGCGTTACCGTGTTTGTGTCTCACAGTATACCCTGTACAATCATTGAACCAACTTAGCTGTGAACCTGTTAAAGACTTGACTTGAGACGAGTACGAATCTGCCCTAGTGAGTACCTTTTATTCATTCTTCTTCCTACGGGGACCCCCAAGCAGAAATCTCTCTAGCGCCATCTTGTAATACGTCCTATTCACAAGAAAACACTGACCCATTGCGCTGCAGCACTCATATTTGTCCAGTATCGAACCGACCAACGGACTTAAGCAGCACACTGTTCACAGCGCATGCAATGGCAAATCATCGAAGAAGTAGGCGTAAGCCCAGTCGATCAAACAACAACATGGCCATCGATCCTCAACATTTACCGATGCCAGTTGAAACACGTCGCGAAAGACGGGCATCGGACTTTGCGCTTCCATCTCATCCAGACAACCAAGACCTGGGATGGGGGATACAGGATCATTCCGAGTTCGCGTCTGAAGACATCTACGACCCATGGGCCCGATTACCTCCTCCACCTTCTAGTGGACAGTATGACGTCGGCGCCCAGGCAGCGGCCAGGCCATCCGTCAAGCCTCTCAGCGTGATACTTGGGACAGTCGCGACCGACAAACCACAAGCAGAAGGAGAACACCGCAACGGGTTTATCCGCCAGCATATCGCGAGGAAGATTCGCCGCCACCGTCGCGCGCTGCAGGAAGCGCAGAAGAGCTTCATGCTTCCAATCCTACCCCTTCGAGACCCCGGTCCGGTTTACAAGTTCGCGATGAAGCTCAGCAAAACCCCCCTGACGCGCTACCAGACACTAACCAGTCTGACGATTCTTCCTGATGACCCATCAGCGGATAAGAGAAGCGCCGAGCTCCCCGGGACTATCTACGGCATGTCTATCTTACACCGCAGCCACGTCAGCGTGCCTATCCAGAACCTACGGCTGCGCTCGCGGTACATGGTCAGCGTCTATGTCCTCTTCAACCGGTACAAGGGCCGGGAGCTAACCAAAAGCGGAGCCCCGAAAACGTGCGTAGACTTTGCTCTCGTGTTGCTAGGATGCGCTAGGCGATTGGATTTGGCCAGCCTGCGAGTAGAGCAGCTTTGGGGTCCCGCTGTGGCGGTAAAGGAGTCTGAAGATGATGATGAGATGTTGGATCTGTGGAAATTCGACCGGTCTCTACCACCGCGGGGAAGACAACTCAACGTACAGACGAGCAAGAAGAGCAGGCGCCCGTTGTCTGAGTTGCGAAGTCGCAGTATGACGCAGTTCCCCCGCAAGTTCTTCTTTCCTCCAAGAACCTAGGGCATAATAGTAACGGATAGGAAGGGACGGAAGGGTCAGACGTGGAGGGTGTTGAAAACAATGGGAGCGTCTCAGAGACTCCTTCTCGGGAAGGGCTACCTAGGTTAGAATGTCCGTTTTCCTGTACTTATAGCTATCGACACGATAGGTTAAATGTGATACCCCTGTTGGTAATGTTAGGTATTCCGACACTACTAAGCCGTGCAGGAGAAGAAGACTACTATCAAGCTTAATAATTCCCATCCCCTTTCTTTTTTACTCTAAACTATAAGCTTCGTAAGCAACTTGCCCTGATTCGCGCCGCTGAACAACCTCATCCACACCTCAGGCTGCTCCTCTATCCGCGCCTCAACCACCGTCTCGCCGCCCTCCAGCTTAATGCGCCCATCGGCCGCAGCCCCAATCAACTCCCCCAGGATCTCAGGCGCCCTGTCTAGATAATCCAGCATGATGAACCCGCGAATCGTAATCCGCATGGACACGACCTCGAACCAATTCCGCAGCGCCATCGGCTCCGCCGAGTTATACTCACCCACAGCACCACACACAGCCACGGTCCCTGCCTTCCTCATCCGCGGCAGCACCGCGTCCAGCACCTTGCCGCCCACGCTGTCGAAATACACATCCACGTCCCCCGCCGTCGCCTCTTTCAGATCGTCTTCAAACGTCCCGCTCTTGTAGTTGACGCACGCGTCCGCGCCCAGCGCCTCCCGCACCCACGCGCACTTGGCGTCGCTCCCCGCGACGCCGACCACGCGGCCCGCCCCCACCAGCCGCTTCGCGACCTGCACTGCAACCGAACCCGTGGCGCCGGCCGCGGCCGAGACCACCACCGTGTCCCCCGGTTTCACGCCGCCCGCGTACTTCAACCCCGTGTACGCGGCGAG
>JAOXNQ010000007.1:1605550-1679986 GCA_028571165.1 Hypoxylon perforatum
ACCATGGAGGCCCGCTGCCAATGCGGTTCAGTCGCGTTCAAGACGCCCCTGATGAAACCGCTCGCTCTTTACATATGCCACTGCTCCGAGTGTCGTCGCCAGACCAGTTCCGCCTTCGGTACCTCCGCCATTTTCCCCCGATTCCCTCTACCGGCTTCCGGCGAGCTATCCTGCTATAAGTGAGTCACATGTTGCCCCTTTCCCCCCGAGGAAAAAGTGGGGGAAAGAGTATCAGATTTGAGATTTATGAGAAGACGACTATGTGAGAAATGAGATCAATGATGCTAATCACGCGATAATAATCAATAGGCGGCCGACTCCTTCTGGTCATACTCTGTATTGGTGAGTCCCATCTCGAACGCTTGGCTACTAACTCTCATTGACCGCTCTTCTCTTGATTAGCTATTTCTGCCGTAATTGCGGAACTAGACTGCTTCACACGACACCGGTGAGTGCTTGGCCGCAGCGTATGCCAAGCTTATGCATTCTAATAGTATTCAGGGCAAAAATGTCGTGTCTGTCAAAGGAGGCGTGAGTACATATTGATTTTTACATTCCATTTCCATTTTTGCTACTCATCATCTTACCCTCATCTTAAAAACTCTGTCGGGGATTACTCCAGATACATACACATCACCAACAGCGCCTTAAATAGCAATACTGACTACAAATGCCCCTGTAGTGCATAGAAGGCCTGGATTGGACACGCGCCATCCACATCTGGACCAAATCCGCCATGGTCCCCATCCCCGAAGGCAGTGAATCCTTTTCGGGAGAGCCCACAGAGTCGGACTACTGCGCCTCGCAGGAGTCCCTCGACCAACCGCCCGACTTTCCGCCGCCCGATACGGCCGGGATGCTCGTGGGGAGCGGCGGATGGCCGTCGGGGAGCGAAACAGCTAATGATACGCCGATGAGAGGTGCCTGCGAGTTGAGCGGGATATAAGCTGAGACGTGGGAATTTGGGGGTGGTGACATTGGTATGGACGGTCTTGGGGTTGGCCATTCCTAAGTCGATGGAAGCTGGTAACTTTTCATGGAGGCGGTACGGTGGACTAGGGGAGTTCCGATCTACAAATTTGACATATATACGTTCTGTTAAAATAAACGAGATACCCTTTCATACACTCTCCGTGAGTGCTTCTCCGCTCCGCCGCTGCTCTTCCGCCCTCACCGTCTGCTGGTGCTGACTCTTTGCGGCGGCCTCGGAGTGCTTCGCCGGGTCGAACACGTCGGTTTCAATGAGCCCGGTGCTTTTTAATTGAATTATTTTTGGGTTACTGTTTGTATTTCTTTACTATTCCTTACGGTGACTTTATGATTAATGATTAAAATGAGTGAACCATGAAACAATTTAGGGGATAAATTTGACATTTCTGGCTCAGAGCATATTTACGTAGGAGTAAAACTTTAGGATTAGTATCATGAAATTGAAGGTCTATGATCCCGAATGATGATATTAATCCATTAATTGCTAATAAATGGAAATATCAATCACCAAGTTCGATGGCGGCGACGAAAAGAGGTTCCCCGACAACCGCTAAGCTTTAGTGGACTAAGGCGCTAAATTGTAGCGGCCTTACAGGTGATTTTAGGTGACAGTTCAGCCCTACGTCATTAACTCCGGTTCATGTGAAACACCTTGTGTCTTTATCAACACCCATTCAAGATGTCATGATAGATTCAAACGGAGAACGAACCACCCCGTATAGAATATAGAACGAGTTAGTTGAAATAATTTTACTATATTTCAATCCTAAACCACATCATCCATCTTCTCCGAAAACGAGGGATCAATGAATAGGCATCAGACAGAAAAATGTGTATGAACAATGAATAGGTAACCGCACTACCCTATCGAACACTGAAACCCCCGGGGAACCCCTTTAGTAGTAAATACAAACAAAAAACGAATACCCTAACGAGGAACTCCTTATGCTGCCTTGCCCTGTCCTGTCCTGTCTTATCCCGCCCTTGGGGAGAGACCGAAAACTCCGAGCCGGAACTTCCAGAAACAAGAAACGACCGCAATCTAGCCTATTAGGATATCTCATAAGGCTGTCTTTCGACAAGTTCCGTTTCTTCAACGAGACGCCATTTCATAAATAAACTCTCATTATCGCCACGCCAGGCTACTCCTATCCTTCATCGACCTCGCTCCGGCGCCCGCCATCGCCGCACCACCAATAGTAATGCGACGACCCTGTCTTCCGGCGCCGTCGTGTCTGTCTCGTCTCTCGCTAGGACTTCCCAGTGCCCCCACGCCCCTTACGCTGCTGCTAAGATTCATGCGCCGGGCCTGGCCGGGCGTGAACGCTTTCGTTCCCCCGACGCTCATATCCGGCGGTGAGCAGCTGATAGGCGGGCTTCTTCGCCGCTCCGCGCTTCCACGTCTGAGTCGCGAGATGCCGTTGGTGCTGGATGCCAGGGGGCCGCCTGAGTAGCTGTTGTTGGCCTTGTGGTGAGACCCGTTAAACGAACCGATAGATGACACACGCTTCGAGGCCGAGGACGAGCCTGTTATGCTGCCTGCCAGTGAAGAGAGTCTTTTCGGCCGCTTGCTCGCGTGAATTGCCGAGCGGAGCTTGGACGCGTCGATAAGCGACGTTTCAGAATCGGAGGAGGGCGGGTGATTCTCGTTATCCGAATAAGACGAGACGGGTTGTGGGATGGACGAAGGACTAAGAGAGGCTATGCGCGTCTTGGGAGAACTGTAATTAGCAGTTTTCGACACACTTAGATCGCGCAGAGGACTCGTCTTGCCATCGTTATCGGACGAAGGCGAGAGATTAATGGATATCGTCGGTGCTGTCGGTGAACCGTTTACGTCGGACTGGCGAGCTTTCGACAAGAATCCGGCTTGGAACCTGTTTGGTTTCGAAGTAAGACCTGTCGCCTCGGGTATCTTCGACGAAGGGCTCGACTCCTCAGACTCCTCTTCAATGATATCATTCATCTCATTTCTGTTGAAGCTCAGCGGAATAGGCTGAACTTCTGATATTTCCTTAGCTGGTGAAGTGCGCTCCGGCGAAGACTCAAACTTCTGCGGCGTCTTCGCAAAGTCCGCCAAAGTACCTGATTCACCATCGTCGTCACGCCATCGGACAACGCGCTTAGAAGGCGACTTTTTCTTCATCGGGGAAAATGAGACGCCTTTACGAGCGTTCAGCGCCTTACGACGTCGGGGCGAGCCTCTAACTGGCGACCCGAACATCTGAGGAGCCTGAGACGCTGCGACGGCAGCTGCCAATGCTGGGTTAGGAATCGGCTTAAGTGCATCCTTTCCTAAGCTTGCTGTCTTCTTTCGCTTTGGAGTTCCCCGTTTTGTGGGCGGGAATAACTCTACCGGCATCTTGGCTCCGTCGGGCTTTACTACTTGAGAGGTCGCCGAGTATCCTGTCTCTATCAGGCGGTGAATGATGGATTTCGCATGTGCTACTGCCTCATCTTCGCTCATACTCTGTGTTTCCGAAAGCGAAACGAGAATTTCGAATTGTGCAGTTAAGAGGACTTGCATGATTCCAGCATCCCCTGCCCTGTCTTGCTCGAGCACCTCTCGGTCAGCGTCACGGGCAAACTTGGCCTTCCATAGCTCCGCCTCTCGAGTTAAACTTTCGACTTCGCCATTATCCGCGTGCCCGTCTCCCGAAGGCAGCTGGCTGATGCTATGTTGAAGAGCTCCGTCAATAGCGCGCTCCCAATTCATCTTGTTTAGTCTCTGGTGAAGATGCTGACGACTATCTTCAAGTTCCAGTTGGATGCCTACCGCCGTCTTGCGCATGGCTGTTAGGTTTAGCGGCATCGCGTCTTCGTCTTCTCTCGCATCACAGACGGCATCGAAAGCTGCGATCCAAGACGATAACAGACCGATCCGGCGCTCGATACCGCGCAGCTTCTTCATAAAGTTCACCTTTTCTTGTCTCTCAGACGACGAGTTTTCGTATGCCGTCTTAATTCTCTGGACTCCCTCTTTTACGGAGAATGATTTCTTGTCCAGCTGCTTCTGGAACTTGGCGAAGCATATGCGTTCTGCATCTTTTTGCTGTGCCTTGAGTTCGTTGATCAATGCCATCTGCTCATCGATCTTGACCAAAAAGTCCTTGACGTGTCGGTTGACATTGAAGACATTTCGTGTTACCTTGGTCTGGATATTCTTGGCTCGGTTGGCGTATCGCAAGGTATTCTGAGTCTCGTCAAAATGGGCGCTCGACGGACTCACGCACACGATCATGACCGTCTTGCAGTTGCCACCCAGAGAAAATTTCAGCAGTCGAGTCAACTTGCTGTTTCTGTAAGGTACGTGATTTTTCTTGCGGGGATCGCAGAGCGCGTTAATACAGCTGCCTAGTGCCAGCAGTGACTTGTTGATATTGGCACCTTCCAAGAGTCGTTCGCCTCGGTTCTTGGTGGCGCTTGCTCGCTCGCTGCCTGCCAGATCGATAATACTGAGCGTAGCCATGGTATGAGGTTCATTAACAGCTGCATTTCGATCCTTCATGGCGATGTTGATTTGGAGGACTGCATGGGATCGCGACGAGGTGGCGTTTGCCTCCGTCGGTGATACCGTGCGGTACTCGTTCCCGCGAACGATCATGTCCATAACCTCTTGAACATCCTTGGGGTGATGACTTGTGAGATTGGAAACGGTGACGGCCTGGTTGGAATCCTCACGGAGCATTAGTCCTTGCTTGCTGCCACCGGGGACTAACAGGTCGCGAATGGTCTCGTTGTATATTTCGAGGTACGATAGCGTTAGCTCGGTGTGTTTCTCATCGCTACGGTCATTGATCTTCTCGAAGAGTTCCTGCATCGTCAAGAATATAATGCCGGGCATCTGGGTTGTGCCGGTGATCGTGTGCGTCTTGCCACATCCCGTAGCTCCGTACGCAAATACGGTCGCATTGTAGCCATCGAGGACGCTATCTAGCAGGTTCTTTGTCGTGGCCTCGTACACTTCGGTCTGGGATGTGTTCTCGTCGAAGATTCGGTCGAAGGCAAAGACTTGGTCTTTTACCTTTTTGCCGTTTGGTACAACGGATCTCGAGAACTTTTGGACCGGGTTGTCCTCGGGAGGGTCGAATACTCTGGTGAGCTTGTGAGCATGTCTATCGCTTGCTTTTGTGTTAGATGTAAGCAAGCTACTTACAGACACCTGTCATCGACCACTTTAATAACAGATCGTATGCCGCTCTGCTTTAGTTTCGGTGTTGGGGCTGCTGCTAATGAGCCGTCTCCTAGGAATATCGTGTTGTCATCATTTCGGTGTCTGTACCGAGTTAGCGAAGTTCTTGTATCTTCGTCGGTATTCTACGTACAATTGCGCAGCTTCTCTGATTGTGAATGGTCGCACTCGAACTTTTGGTCTGTTAGCACCGAGCTGCCATTACATTAGATACTTGCGAGTCTTCTTACCTGCGACGGTAATGGAAGAAGCACCCGGGTCCCGAGACGCCATTGTAGATGCGTCCTTTGTGTTGTCCCTCAAGATTATCCTTTCCCCCTACTCAGCTACTGTGGTTTAATAAGCTAGAATCGTCGACATAAACAACAAACACCAATAATCTGTATTGATGGTGTATGTTTGAAACGAATGCGCGGTGGTCAGAATTACAAATGAAGTCTGCTGCAACGTTTAACGTCAGTCAGCAAATCCGTCTTCGTCACGACTTGGTCTCGATAAGCAAAGTTGTAGAAAGTACGGTTGAGAAAGCGTACGGCGTATCGTCATTAGGTAGGGGCTATCAAAATTTAGGTCTGGGACGCTACGCATTAAACGGTGTTGATTTTTTTGGGCCTTTCAATCACTACGGCAACCGGCACCCCTTTTTGGGTTTAGCGCGTAGTCTTGCCTGGTTTTTGGCGCTTCAGTGGGGCATCAACACGCGACGCTCAGCTACGATTCGCCTTTTTCGCCTAAGCAGGCTAAGGTACCCCAGAATTTGTTTCATGAGCTATGATCAATGGTCAATTCTCCTTACTCTGTTTGTATACAAATGTTAGAGTGCCGTACTATTTACAAGTAGAAAATCTCTTTATGTACAGTGTTCTTGGAGTGATTTTGTGAGTAGAACCCCTTAGGTACTTTTTTGTGTCCTCATTTTCATCACCATCTTCGTTTGTAATTCTAGCATAATATCATCCCGTAAAGCTCGTCTGCTTATACACGCCCCTCTCATCCCTCCCAACGAGAAAATTCTCCGGCGGCCCCAGGTAACTCGGTCTCACACCCCCCAGATTTAGGATGACCTTCTGCACGATGACGCTCAGCGCCAGCCCCCAGACGCGCAGCGTGTAGGCGCCTTCCTGCGCGACGTTCCACGTCGTCGTGGTATTGTGGACCGGCGCGAGGCCCCAGACCGCGTCGCCGACCGCGCGCGCCCAGCCCGCCGGCATGTCCGCGCCGATACTTTCGGGAACGAACTGGACGACTTGCGGTTCGGCTTGGTCTGCTCCTGCGGGGAACAATGATACGGCGAATTGCAGCGGTGTCTTGTCGGAGAGGTAGTTCTGCGTCGGTGAGAGGTAGAGTGTCACATTGGCTTTTGAGATGTTGGTGAATAAGTATAAATCATATTCTAGAGCCGGCGAAGAGTTCGGTGTTTGCGGCGGTGTAGTCATTGGCCATAGAGTCACGCCGCCGAGCGTGCGTCCGTAGTTCTTGAGGGTATGGTACGTGATCTCTGAATCTGCTTCGACGCTGGGCGGTGTATAAATCCGCTGGTAGTTGGGACCCTCGATAGCAATATGCTTGTCTGACTCGACGAAGCCCGACGTGAAATTGGAGGGAACGCTACGTAGGTTGATGGGAAGCTGCACGATGGGCTTGCCGAACCAATTTGAGAATCCCTCGCGGCCACAGCCAGTCGAGAAATTGATGTTGGCCACCGTGTTGTTGACGACCTGCGGTGCGTTTTCCCAGTCTATGGAAACGAAGACGCGGGAATCCGTACCGTTATCAGGACCAACTGTTCCTTCGTATTGTGTTAACTTCACCCACGGCAAGTCTGTTTCGGCCGACCAATCGCAGTTCCGCGTGCCTCGAGAGAAGACGTCGAACCAGCGTGTTACCGGTCCATAAGGGTCCAACGGTGGAAGGACTAGTGTGTTTCCTGAGTTAGAATGATACTTGTCGTCGCCCGGAATACTGGCGTTTAGGCCCTCAATAGCAATTCCCACGTTCCCTGATACCGCAGACACGGCTGTCTGGACGTAAGCCATTGCTGGAAGAACATTTCGCATGGGTTGCTGCCAGTAACCATCATATCCAAAATGGGTTTCTATGGCGTAGAGTTAGTCAGATATTTTCTGAGAATTAAATCAACGAGAGACTCACGATCCAGCATGTGTTTCCACTTTCCATCCAGCAGGCTATCCCACGTCGCCGTAAGGTTGCCGTCGGCATTGAACCTCTCTAAAACTTGAGCGATGAGATCGTTTGCCGAGTTTCGGTGCTGGTTCGCATAGACCATGTTCTTTGCCGCACCAATATGGACTTGATGCACGATTTGACCGCCGAGAATAGGATGTAGGACCATCTCGAAGAATGCCGGCTTGTGTGCTTCATCCAACTTATCATAGATGGCTTGCGCGTCGTCCGCCAATCCTTGCCACTGCCCTAATATCGCGTCGCCTTCGTTATAGTTGATGACCGAGTAGACATAAGGTTCTACCAGTTCGAATTTCCTCCTTGCGGCGAACATGCCAAAACGCGTCATGATTTCGGTTATGGCTGTAGCATATTCCGATCCAAATTCGCGAGTCGCCCACGCAAGAGTCCAATTGCCGACGCTATCTACGTCCCATTGATTTATATCGTACGCCATATCGAGGAAATGGCTAAGCGGAATTTCCAGAGGCTTTAGGTCTCCAACGTTGACGATCCATATCCGATCGGCTCCGTACTCGTAAGCAAGCTGCATCTGTTCGGCAGTCTTCTCTAGTTGAATCGTGTTAATCCACTTGTAATTCCTCGTGTCACCGACGTAATCGAAATGATAATAGACACCAGCGCCGCCGGATCGCGATGTCTCGTTGTCGATAGGTACCCTTCGCACGTTGCCCCAATTGTCATCAGCCCATAAAAGAGTAATGTCCTCGGGGATGGTTAGACCTTGAAGGATATACGACATGACTTCTTTATAGAGACACCATAATTGAGGGACGTCGGTAACCCCGACATCTAACACGTCTTCAATGATAGTTCGCTGATTTGCGACAAGGGTTTCTAGCATCTCGACGATGAACTCAACACCAAGTCCCTCGATCGCCGAGTCTCCAGTTCCCCTCATACCCATGGTCCATAAACTGTTGCGAGCATATGGTTTTGCTCGCTGAGCACCGTAAACGAAATATTCGTCAATTGTCTTATTGTTCAGATTGTACGCCCAAGGCCCAAGTCCTTCGTTGGTGTAAAAGGTCCCGAATTCATTCTGCGCGCGCATCATGGGCTCCGTATGTGAGCTTCCGAGTACGATCTCCCACGCATCTGCTAAAGGCTGGTTCGCCGGGTCGTCAATCTCGAACATGGTTCCCCAAAGAGCAGGCCACAGATAATTCGCACGCAGACGAAGAAGTAGTTCGAAAACGTTGGAATAGAAGTCGGCATTATACCCATCTCCGTAGGGGGTGTCCGGATAATTCCACTGAACCCATCCAGACAATCCAGGTTGTTCGTCGTTGATGAAGAAGCCGCGATATTTGACCGAGGGAGACCCTTGTACTTTTCCGTCCGGGAGAACGTAAATTTCTTTTGACTGCTTGATCGGTACATCTGCCCACCAGTACCAAGGACTCACGCCAATCTGCTCGCTGATGTCGTAAATACCAAAGATGGTTCCACGGGGGTCGCTACCAGCGATAACTACGGCCTTTGCGCATCCGACTATTGGTTCCTCGATGATTTTGGTCGTGAAAGATTCCCATTTTCCTTCGATGTCCGCCGGGTCTAGTTTACCAGCGCTAACAAGGTCGTCAATTACCTTGGAATGTCCTAGGGTGCCGGCAATGATGACTGTGCTTTCGGCAGACGGATCGGTGAATTCGGGACCATAGAAAAATCTTGTATCATTGACGGCGTACTAGAATATGTCAGCGAATGGTGCATAAACCCCTGATACGCATCATCGGGGTCAATATTTGGCAGTGGAGTGATTTATAGAAGCACACAAAACCCAACAAATAGATTCGACAATGGCGACATCGCATTCATAACTTACATGCGTGTAGTTTCGTGTTATGGGCTTATATTCGTATGCTGCCGGTTCAGCTCCCGCCTCTCCATTGCTCAACGTGAAATTGGTTCCCGTTACCCGTCCGAAATCCTTGGCGAGGTCGCCCGCAGCACGTATGACGCCCCAATACTCATTGCTGGATACGAGGATCTGCGGTTGCGAAATAGCTCCGCCGGCTACTTGAAAAGCGTCCGAGTCGCCGGTAAAGCTGATTATCTGTTTCTGTCCCAGTGCCGATGCCGAGGGAGCGAATCCGATCACCGTAGCCAGGAGCGGGCACTTCCAAGCCGCGAAACGCATGGTCGGCACGTTTTAAACTGAATCTACTCTATTGGGAAAGGCGCATCGAGAACAGCAGGAACAGCACCTCAATAACTATTCCCGGGGATTCTAGGTATATCTGGTATTTTGCGAGCACGCGCAAAGGGACGAAAAGATTGCATCGTGGACTATGGAACAGGGAGAATCATATATGGCTTCTGGTAAACTGGCTTCGGTAGTATTAGAGCGAGCTACCCTGGCTATCGGCTAGACTGGGATGGCATCGTGAAGACGGAAAACATATCTTGGATCCGCTAGGGTCGTTTACAGGTTCTAAAGCCGTTCGATAATGAGCGATGTGACCCAAGATCGTATTGATTGCCAAACATCATGGTGCCTAAATGAATTCTTGCACGTAAAATACTCCACATTGAGGTTGACGATCTGGGGATGAGATCGGCTGGCGGGTAATTTGGAGTAGAAATTTGCATGCTAAAGGAGAGACATGGGGGAACTATAAGCACTAGCCCATCTCCCCGCTTGGCACTAGAGCCGCTGTAGTTAGCTTGCCTCGTGGGCTGTGGAGTCTTGGAATAGTGGCACTTCGGGGGAGTAAATTAACGGTAACCGTCCCGTACACCCGGTACTCGAGATGTACTCGAGATGCAAAATGGTGACCAATTGGGCGTTGATTACTAACAAGTAATGAATAGAGTGAAAAAGGCTATGAGAGTGTTGCGCCTAGTACGACAGCCCGATTATCTCGTACGGATGAAGTGATGATATTTCCTCATTTTCCCCCTCTAGACCGAATGTTTCCGTCGCGACCTGTTGAAATAACTCCCGCAAACTTCCCCTACGAATATATGAAATCGATCCTCGGTGCTCACCGCCAAAACTCCGCGCCGTCAAACCTCAGGTCAAGTAGCATCGGTCAGTTCTCTGCCTGGACAGGTCCATCTTTGACACTCATTAGCAATGTCGTCTCTTCGGCACTCTGCAATCCCGTCTCCTTCCTTTTCTTCCCCTTTCTCGCCTCGTCGCCTGTGTGACTTCCTGCCTGCCTCTTCTTGTCTGCCAACTTCAAACTGCCTTGGGACTCGAGTTCTGAGGAGGGCATGGAAGATTTCGCGCTTATCTTCTCGGGGTATAGCTCGAGCATAGCCCTAAAAAGGAAGTTGGTCATGGATAAAATTCTTACAGGATTTGTCGCCGGTATTGGGGGGTTTTCGAGTAGTGGGTTGATTCGAGATTTGATAAAGTTGTGAAGCCACACGTCGTCGGTTCTAGCGTAGGGGCATTCATCCTTTAGGATGTCGATGAGCCGCGTCACTTTCATCTTAGGTGCCACGCATTCCATTTCAACCTTGGCCAAGTCCTCGAGTCCAGACAGCTCGTATTCCCCTGCAAGTGTGTATACTTCGACACTTGTTGCAAACCTCACAGTCTCGAGACTCTGGTATGTGCCAGTAAAGAGGTAGTGAACGAGAACATGAGCAGCATGATTACTGAGGGGGCTTATGGAAAGCGTTTTATATTTATCACCACTAGCAGCGGTGCGACACTCATCGATCAACTTGGGGTATTTGTCTATAAAGACGGAAGGAACCCAAAACTCCGATTCGTCATCGAGAACTATCTTAGTAGGTGGACTGGAGTATGGGCTTGTGTTTATCGTCAGTGTAGTTTTACCCTAAGTTGTAAAATAAGAAAATAGTGCTTTACCTTTTTGTAAGACTCATATCGACTGCAATTTTCACTCCTTAGAGGGATGTGAGGTGTTATCGACTCGTATGATGGTAAAGAACTCTGCCCAGGTATGATGGAGGTAGATGGGTTGTTTGAATTATTTTAAGGATGGGTGCCTAAATTCAAGAAGCAAACCTTTAACTGCACGCACGGCCAAATAATATCTAACTATATGCAGGTACCCGTCAAGAGAGACCCAGTGTCACATGATGCTATCTGCAAGTCGCTACCTAGGTACTAGGTGCTAGCAATTTGAAGTTGTGTGACAGATCAGATTCAGTACCAGGTAGGTTAAAGCTTGCATAAATTACAATATGCATAAATGTAATATACCTACCTCCTTACCTACCTCCTAACTCTTCTAGACTAACCTTAATACAATGTCTTCGCTAGGTATTTCACATTATTATGTATTCTTCCTTTAAGATAACTACTTTCTGATCATCAAGTCAAAGTCATATATAGATTAAAGTAATTGGAACTCTGTGCATTCGTTTTATTTAACGATGGCAGGGTTGATTATCTTACAGTCATAAGGACGCTAGGTAGTTGACCTAACCATGGCCCATAACCTCTGTTCTATTAATCGATAACAGGGACACTTGCTTTTCTTCTCACTGTCTGGGCGCTTCCTGGATAATGGTCTCGACTCTACGTTCTCCAGGAATCAACCCGCCCATCAAACTTGGAGTACGTCTCCACACGACCCGAATATCTTTTCATCCCTTTCTGCATGCTGGAGCAACCGACTCGTCATGTGCGCATGTCTACGCGTCACTTTTGGCCTGGATTCTGGCTGTTCTATCACGTCCGTGGTGAGGCCCCTTAAGGTCAGATAGCCCACACTCTTCCTACGAGTACGTGTATTTCGAAATTTACCCTTAGTATACTGCGAGTCTCCGCCTCGACCGACGCCCTCGCTTTCTCGAGACACTGATATGTGCCAACGGAGATACAGCGAACGAGAAGTTACTCAAGATGTTGGAGCATCGTGTATGATTTCGTGACAGAGCTGCTTGATCGCGTCGTCCTGTTCCTCGGGCCGATCCCTATAAAAGGCACTAGGATTCGCAACTTCCTCCTGTGCCCTCCTGAGCACATATGGTAGACTCGGACATTTCCTAGAGTCTTCAGCCATCAGAGCACACACGATAAGGCACAGCTCTGGGTCGACCCCAGCTGGTGGTGGGACGAGGGATGGAGCAATGCATCGAAATGTTTCGCCGTTAAATTCGATATCGGGTCTGGTCACACCCCTCGGCCGCGTACCAAGACGCCCGTATTGCGTGATTAATTTTTCCATAATCTGTAAAGCCTGTTAGTCTGCGGCGGAGAGTCATTACTATGTTCATGGGAATAGAGCATGTAATTACCATTGCCATTGAACGTCTATCCTGCACTTCTTGGTGATGATTGTTTCGCGTCATCTGGCCCGCAGAGCCAAAATCAATAATCTTTACAATAGGTGTGATTTCATGCTCCGCCAGGATCTCCGTAAGAAAGTCTCCGAGAATGACTATGGCCATATTAGCAATTCTGTTATTACGTAGTAGTCGTTCAACCAGATTTTAACATACTATTATCTATGTGGAGATCGTTATGTACTAACCCCGACGGCTCTACATCCCTGCCTGGGATTCTCTCATCGTGATCGGGATACTAGAATGATACATTAGTACCGAGTAGAGAGTTAGAGGTATGTGCAACGTACCGATATAGCTACGCAGCCTCTCATCACTATTTGCCTTGTCAGTATTCAATGGCTAGGTACGTACTCATGTTATAAACGACTTACTGCATAGAAAAAATCTCCAAAGGATCCGATTCGGTATGGGTCTTCCTACCATCTTCCGAATTGCGTTGTTCAAGAACGTCCCAACAGTACCACCGGTCAACCATTCTAGTGCCATCCAGCTATCCTGGTCTATTCCAGCAGCTGTATTTAGAGGATTATTCGGAATGTCTAATATATTTACAATATGGGTACAAGCTCGATAGCGCTGGCGTATTTAATGGTATTAGCTTCTGTATATAGACAATCGTCCAGAAGATTAGCCTTTCTAAGGTCGGTACGCACCTTAAGTAAATTTGCTTCTGTCTGCAAGCCTTGCTTAGCTTCGGGATCGTCAAACGACCTTTTTACTATAAAGTCCTCACAGACTTGTTCTGGATCTCTGTACCGCATACGAAATACGGCGCCGCATGTCCCATATCCTATGAGACTTACGAATCTAAATCGTGGGTTATCCTTGAAAATTTGTGTAGTCTCGGCAGCTAGCACTTCTGCTTGGTCTTTAAAGGTTGGCACATCGGGGGAAGACATTTTGGGGGGACCGTATCGGTCGGGTGGCAAGAGGAGGTTTAATATTGCCGGAAACCAGGCCATGGCTTCATAGGTAAATTATAAGAGATAAAAATAATAAAAAATTAGGTTTACCTATATTCAACTATGCCTTTGTGTGCTGCGGCTAAGGGGACCTTCTTATAAGCCAAGCCACTGTTGTCGTTTTCGGTAACTTTTACGTGGAACTCAAAGACTGGGAAAATCCCTTTGTTACCAGCTACACCCACTGCTAAGAGCGGAACTTACGGTAATGGGACCGAATTAAGTCATAACAAAAATACATTACGATGAAAAGATTATCAATGCGTCTCTGATGCACAGACGACTATTTGATTAGCTTCAAGGTAGCATGACCTTAGGCTCTCTAGGCATACTTGACCCATTCTCTGAGCGAGGCTTATTGTGATCCTCGTGCCAATACGTTGGAAATTGAACTCCTCGGCCCCGGCCCCGGCCCGTAATCGTGTTGAACTTGGACAAAGGTGAGTTATGCGGCAACTTCATGGGTAGAAATCGGCCTGCCATAATGAATTCCGTCTCGTCGGGAATATTCTCCCATTTTGCCAGCTCCCGTCCAAGCTCCCAAGTGCGTAACATAACGCTTTCGCTGCCAAGGCTGGGGATGTCGTCTGTAAGGAAACTCTGGAACTGTCGGAGCGCGCAATGCACCCAGTATCGACGTCCTAAATATTTTTTAGCATATAGCCCGTAGTCATAGGGGTACAAGGGAAATTGACCTCGATCGTGTACGAGCTGGTAGCGAGTGATTCCAGACTTTTCCAGCCTATCTATCCAAGCTTCAACACTGATGTAGCATCTGACATGATGCATGAAGCTGTAGGCATAGCCATCTAGCTGTACTGAAATTGAACCGTTGCTACTGGTATTTACGACGTGAAGTGGTGTTGCGGGTCGACAGACGGTGATGGTGTTGCCGGTAGGATCAACCTGTCTTAATTCGATGGTAATGTTCAGCCCTTCCTGAGTTTCCAGAATGACCACTCAGTCGTTGTTCTCTTCCGTATAGCCATCATAGAAGTGGTTCATCTGGCGCTCGCGAGCAGCTAACCAACACCCCACTACCTTCTGCGTGAGAAGCTCGTCCCAGTCGCAGGGTTTTGAATTCCATAGCTCGTGAGAAAGTAGTACCGTGGGAACATATTCGTAAAGAGGCCCGGCGTGTTCGCGAATTAGAAGGAGCTCTTCCGCCGCGTAGCGAATAAAATCGTCTGATGCCATCTTAGATGTGCTCGTCCTCGAAAGGGGTTAGAGGGAGACTGCTGTCTGGCGTGGTGTAGCCTCTAAGCCAGAAGAAGGTAGATGCGAATAACATTATAACACTCTAGTAGAATTTATATATATAATATGAGGAAAGTAGGTCTGATGATTGCAGCATGTTGACGAAACACTTCAAAGCAGAGTCACTGAGAGAATGACGCATAACTCGCATGGTTATACAATGACTGGATAGGTAGTCAATGGTAGTCACAAGTTGATATAAAGGCTTTCGTTTGACCTGGCATTCCTTACATTTGAGATGTGTGGATGCATGGGATCGTAGTTTACATATTACAAAAATGGGTTGATTGAACACTTGATTGAACACTTGAATTCTTACACATCTCATAGTAAGAAACAGTTACTAGCATGATTTTCGACTCTGACTCTAGCTTTATATTTTTCATGTCGGTTTCACTTACTTGAGTCACTTGGACACATGTCTCGCAGTTAGAAAGCAGATACAGACGGAACCGTCTCATCCACCCTCCCGAACCCTAATAAACAACTCCAGCAGGTCCGCAGGATCCTGCACGCCGTTTAAGCGATGCGTGCCTTGCACAACAAACTCAGGTACCCCGGACCCCTTCAACATCTCCTTATTCATCGCCGCCTCCGCGTCAACTACATCCGCATCCGCATCCGAGTCGAGCCACGTGTCCGTCTCGGCCCCGTCGATGCCGGCCGCGACCCCAATATCCCGCAGCACGTCGCGCTCGGATACGTCCCGCTCGCGCGCGTGATACGCATCAAACAGGCCCTCGACGACGGCGTCTTGTACGCTGGCATCCTTGTGGGCGGCGGCGAGCCGGATCAACCGGTGCGCCTGTCGCGTTCCGGGCCCGATCTTGCCGCCCCACTTGAATTGTATGCCGGCGGCGCTGCCCGCCCGCTGCATGCGCTGGCCCAGAGCGTCGCGCTGCGCGGGCGTCATGTGGGCAAGTCGAATAGGAGCGAGGTCCAGCTTGTCCACGCTGTGCGGCGCGGTGTTGTAGTTCAGGTAGTAAGGCGCCCATGTGATGACGAAGGTGTCGGATCGGCCGCCCGGATACGTCTTCTGGTATAGCTGGACGGCGCGGTCTAGGTTGCGCTTAGCGATGTAGCACCACTATATTTCTTGGCGTTAGTGACCTGCCAAACCGCTGAGCCTCTCTAGGGGTTCAGGGGTTATGGAAGCTGGAACGCACCGCGCAGACAATATCAGAGATGACTTGGACTTCAATGACGGCCATAATTGATCTATCCTTTATTCCACTGAGCTTTCTAATGCTATTAAGAAAAAACCCATTGTTGAGGCACTCGTCCGATTTTTCTTTATTTATTTCGGTACTCGGCTAGTCTAGTTCACCGACCCCAGAAAGCACCTACAAGAGTGGCGATTGTCCCACCCTTTGGTACCGTTAAATATAGAAAGCGGCGATCTTCCCACGTGGAATTACGCCTAATCTAATTCCATACGGCGATAAACTCATAAAAATTGATAGTATATAAGGCTCATCTTGATTCGGGCTGATTGCTAGTCGTTAGGTTACAGCCGAGTATGTTTCGGATTGTTCTGTTCTTTCGTTACGTGGATTGACTGCCGCCTGTGCTTGTTTGTTCATCTCCAAATAGACGACGTTTGACTTCTACGCCAAGTGCCATGACGTGCGATAGCCTCCTAAAGAATCTTTCAGCTGCGATGACTTTAGGATCCGTTTAGCTCGTCCTCTTTAGGAGCTATTATAAGCTTCATTTAGCAAAGGATTGCGACTAGGGCAAACACTGGGCCGCAAACTACCTATTTCGAGATGCGGCACGGCACTAAGCCATGTTTTTTTTTTTACCTACCCACCCATGTCAAACATACCTCAAGACTCGAGATGGATGCTGACAGAGTGACATCAACGTAGATTAAAGCAGCCCTAGAGCTATGAGAATAAATACGTCTTGAGGGTTGTGATGCGCACCATGGAGTTGATGCACCCAAGTAAAAACCGTTTATCACATAGTATAAAAACTAATCTCTAATCATGAGATCGATATTTTTACTAAATTTCATAAATATTCTATCACTTGCTAAATCCCAAGAAGTCTTGCTGGACCAGAATGCGGCTCGCCACGATCTTAAACACGAAGAACCCCTGCCGGCGATAAAATGGAGGGGCAACATTAGTCGGTCGATGAGAGTAAATAAAAGAGATTCTCCGCGGCTTAAATCTCGCGATACAACTACGAAATTCCCTAAAATCAATGCCGAGTTTGGCATCGGATCTACCGAACACAAATTAAACGATGCCGGCGAGTATCCCCGACTCGCCAAATTATCCGACGGCACCATCCTGAGCGTACAGATCCTCCCGAAAATCAATGGCACTACTAGCATCGTCCAAGTGTCGAAAAGTACAGATGGTGGGCAATCTTTCAACTTTCTTAGCGAGATCACACGCGCCCAACATACAGACTTGAATAATGGGTTCCTAATCGAGGTGCCGCCAAGCGAAAATGGCGCTCCGGTTCTCCTGGCCGCCTATCGGAACCACGATCTTGATTCTTCGGGCAAGCCGACTTACTTCCGGATCACCGTGTCCCGAAGCGAGGACGGAGGAAATTCCTGGAACGAAGCATCCCATGTCGTCGAGCAATCGGCCGAGGAGAGTCACGGGATGGGCGTGTGGGAACCGTTTATGCGGATCGGAAGCCGAGGCGAAGTGCAGCTGACTTATTCCGGTGAACTGACCTCCGGCAACCAAGAGACGTTCCGCGCACTATCTTACGACGGCGGCTATAATTGGACGGAGCCTGTCAACTTGCATCTTCATAGCGAAGATATGCGCGACGGTATGCAGAGTATCGTTTCCGTCAAGGACTCGGAAAATGGCCATGATGCGCTAGTCATGGCCCTCGAGGTCAAGATAGGCGCTGTGGTCCATCTTGACTACGTAGTATCCTATGACGACGGTGCGTCGTGGGGAAATCGGAGCGGCGTCTACGACCCGAAAGGTGACGATAAGAGTGCGGGCGCGCCACAGATTGCCAACGTCGGGGATAGCATAGTGGTCGTTTTCATGACGGACGAAGATACTGAGAATGTCGACTGGCCAAAGAAAGCAGCTACCAAGGCTTTATTTTCCAACGGGTTGAATAACGGGGTAGTGAAGTGGACCGATACTCCCTTAGTGATTGACGAGTCGCCGTCCTGGTGGCCTGGGGTTATGCAAATAGGGGCTGATGAAGCCATGGCGGTCTACGGGCACGGTAGCTTCCCAAGAGGGAGGACGATCACGAAGCAATAGAACACTCGTATTAGAAATAAACCTCAATCTTGCAATGACGACTTCGTTTATAGAAATCGCTTGCAAAAGTCTTTTCCATCTTTTCCATAGGCTGTTACCTGCTGTAAGATGGTTGACCCAGCTGCCTAGCACCTAGCAAAAGCTGGTTCGCTATAATTATAGGGGAGCTAGTGGATAAGATATGCTGTAATCTCTTTAGCAAGTAAGGGCGCCACAATAATCTTATCTCAGGGGGCTTAGTGAGAGCTTAGCGCTGTACCTACAGGGAGATTAGTGGACATGACCACCTTACAGCGGTCTGGTTGGCTGTTACCTAGCCGCTATAGTTAGCAGCTGCTGCTTGATAGCCGTGGCTGGCCTCTATGGAAAAGACTTCCGCGAGCGACTTCTATATGCTTATGATTAGGTAGGTAGTTGCGGGTTTTCATACATGTAAATTAAGGTATTTATTATTAAATTTTAAAACTGCCGCGTTATGTGCCTCCCTAGGGATATGTACCATGCAAAGCTACAACTACAGATGTCAACCCCGAGAACTTGGAGCTAACTAAAGTGAGTCTCTATCTGGTTGTGTGCTAGAATCTTAAAGACTTGAGTCGTTTGATTCATCAGAGGATGTTGGAGCGTTGTACACGATATCTCTCCAGAGCTCTGAAATCGCATCGTCCTGTTCCTCTGGCTTGTCTCTGTAAGATTCTGCCGGATTCGCGACTGCGCCTTGCGCCTTATTAAGTAAATACTGTAAATTCGGACGAGCGTCTTCGTCGGCTCTATTGATAGCGCAGAGGATGGTCACTAGTTCTGGATCGACCCCTTCTGGGAATGGCCACAGTAGTTGGGGAACGTCAATCATTTTGCCTTGCCATTCAATTTGATGAGCAGGATCGGGCAAAGGATGTCCCACGTCCTGTAGCAGAATGACACCCATCATAATCTGTTTCTTCTATCAATATGCGAGGGAGAATCAGTACTTGAAGCGATGGAACATACATACCGTTCCGATTTCAAATATGTTTTCTACAATATCCCTGCCCGTATTGACATACGACGAGTAGCCGAAGTCGATTAACTTTAGTATAGGTGTAATTCTATGATCTTCGTCCATGGGCGGGTCTGACAGTACGACTGTGACTATGTGAGCGCTCGTGTACATATGGTATTCCTCACTTAGTGGGTTTATTCGTATTTACCGTTGCCTCAATGTAGGTCACCATGGACCAATCCTGAAGATTCTTCTTGTAAAGGAATCGTTTCAGAGCTTTCAGGCCACTAAAAGGGACGGATCAGTCTTGGCGGAAAGCTTAGAAGGTAGGTGGTGTATGAATAAATGTAAGGTGGGTGTGTGTGTGCAACATACAGCCATAGCTATACAAGCTTCGATTGCTACGTGTCTAGTTAGTTTGATATGATAATGTATAGTAAATAGGTCACTCGCATGTCCATGTTATGAATGACTCACAGCATAAAAAGAACCTCCAAAGCAAACGATTCGGTAGGTGTTTTCCTCTGCCAATCTTTGCTACTGCCGCTATGAGAAAGTTCTCAAGAGTACCACAAGATAAACATTCTAAGATTATCCAGCTATCTGGATTTATTCCATCAGCATTCATTAAAGGATTATTCGGGATATCATATATCTGTGAAATATGTATAGTGCCACGTAATCTCTAGCGTATTCGATGATATTTAATTAGTTCTTATATATGATTAATGGATTTTGGTTTCAAAGTTATATACCTCAAGGATTTGTCTTTCTCTGCTCAGAGATTCATTTTCACGAAATGCTCTTTTCACTACGAAATATGGACAGGACTGGTCATTAAACCGGACTTGAGACACAGACCCATTCGACCCATAAGAGATCAATTTGATAAATTCAAATCGTGGGTCATCTGTAAAAATGGTCTTAAGCTCGTCCGCATGTCTTTTTGCTATGTCGCCTGAGGGCATCGTTGAAAGTTAGCCTATGGTTGTCGTATCCAGACGTCATGAATAGTCGCATGGCTTTCTTGATTACTAGTAGCCCTGAGGTTTATTTCTAATGGTAAAAATATGTTTACAAGCCTACCCTTTGCCAATAATAGGTACATAAACACTTAGCTTATTGTTGTCTTTGTTACTAATTATAGAGTCTGTTTCCGGGCTCGTGGTAATCATATCAAAGAAAATAGACCTGAATTTTTTTGAACCTAATAGGACTAAGTATGGTGCGTATAAGGTAGTAGGCCATATAGTTGACATTGTGAAAAGTTTCAGGGAAATAAGAGTTATAATATAGCGCACTAGAGAAGCGAAGTTCTTCAGAAGACGGTTAGACGATAGAGGTTTCTCACACTGAGAATATAGCCAGGTTTAATTTAAATATATCTAAACTTATGTGCTAGCATTCAAGTAAAATAAAACTCTACAGTAATATACGTAACATATATATCAGCATTTCGAAGCGAAATACTCATAATGAATCTCTTGCATGATCACCCAGGGTCTGCTGACTCATCACTCCCCCTTAGGCGACGGCACGGCAGTCTGATTTGAATACCTTTTTTTTATAAAATAAGATATCATTCGTTATAGCGCACTTTGGATTTTAGATTTAAATCTTTAAATGTCGGACTGACCCCAATGGAGCACCTTAACCTTGTGGGCAATAGCGCAAATGTTCCTGTTGACTCATTGCAACCTTATCTCGCCAGAGACAACAGACATGGCTAATGTAAAACTGGCTTATATCCCCTTCTGGGAGTTCCTCAACACTTATCTTCTCGAAAGCTTTGCCAGGATCTCATAAGTTGTGGCCACATTTCCATTTCACCTCATAGTTTTCACCGACGGACCAAGATGTCTTCAACTATAAGCCAGAAAGCATCCTGGGCTGCTCTGTCCACAGAAATCCAGCTCTTAATCCTTGGGGAATTGGTATGTGATAATGACTGTCGCTTGGCTCGGCTGGCAACAGTATCACGCCAATGGCAATATGTTATCGAGCGCCATAACTTCGAACGGATTAAATTAACAATATGGCGTATGCCCGAGTTTGGCCCTATGACTTGCCGTAACCGAGCGCTAATTAAAAGCATCTGGCTTTCTCTGGAACTTGAAGAGTACGAATGTTCAATATGCGAAGGCAGAGCAGTGGACGGCAACGGGCGTTGGAGTCGTGATGGGAGTGATTGGTGTATTATTATCAACGCAATGCGCGACCTATTCTGGATCCTGAGTGCGTGGGAAACCCAACCCCAGAAAAGGCTGACACTGGACATCAGCATTTATTCCCCTAGTGACTCGCGACATCATTTCAAATATTTAACATTCGGGCCCGACGCCCCTTTGGACGACCGGAACCCAACGTTTTCGAACCAGGACGATCCCAGACATGGATGGATTGCCGGCAAACTATCTTCTGCTCCTTCAAGACAAGCATTGGAATACGTCCATCGAGAAATCCTAGCTCCAGGCGAATATTCAGGCGTATTCTGGAATGAGGAATATGAAAAGACATGGTGGCAAAGCTTGCCAGAAGCTCCAGTCGTATCGAGCATACTCTTCCGCTTGCAAAACCGGCGGCGGTTCGCGCCAACGGCATTTAAATGCATGTTTTCTCGTCTTCCGAACCTCGAGGCAATCCACTACGAGCCTTGGAGAGTCTGGTCTCCTGACGATGAGACCGAAACTGATAAAGGCAATTGTTTGCTTTTGGAATCGCTTGCACCCAGCCTCAAAAACCTGGTACTGTTCGAAAATTTTGATGAGCAGTATTCATCGCAATTTTTGGGTAACGATAATGTACAGATAGCCAATCTGCGAACACCTAATCGGTCGATGGGTCGAGCAGTTGCTAAAGCCAGTCTCACATTGCAGCATCTATCTGCATCGTTCATCATCGAAGCTGACCACTTTCTCGGCGTTGCGGAAGCAGAGCCAGCATGGAGTTGGCCACATCTCCGTTCACTGACGCTGACCTCACGACTTTTGAATACCAAAGGAAGTCCGGGCATGATTGATCAAATGTTACTAGAAGCAGCATCAGTAGCTTTGAAAATGCCGAGGCTTGAAACTTTTGAAATCTGGAATGGACAGGTAGGGTCAGCGGCGCTTTTCCGGTACCAGACCAGCGACTACGGAGCGGTTCTAAGCTGGAAAGCGAATTGGGAGCATACTATACCATCCTACGTGGTGGAAGCTTGGGAAGCTGTAGCACATGCCGCTGGCAAAAACAGTTCCCCATTGCCATTAGAATACTCAGTCGACGACGCGATTCGCATCAATTCACACGCCGATGCGATCAATTATCTCGAACTGTTTAAGGTCCTCCGCCCCATTTCGCTACAGCAGATCCTGGCAGCGCATACAGCACGAGATGTGGGCCTGCCTCAGGGGCTTGGCCCGCGTCCCACTGTTGGACATGCCAATGCTACTGCTACGGATAACAAATCCTCATTTGCTGGGAAGACCCGGGCAAAAGCTTTAGCATACTATAAGACGACCACCACGCAGTATTACATCGGACCTGCTCGCGAAAGTTTCGTCGCAAACATGCCTTTCAACCCTATAGAGCGCCCGGAGCGCTGATCTATCGAGGTGGACTCAATTCAACCAGCTACTGGATACGATTTGCGTACCTCGGACTCACTCTTTCTCAAACAGAGTTCAGGATCGTGATAACGATAAACCACTTGATTCAAGTCGTCCAGGTTTGCTTGCGGAGGTGATGGGTAAAATGGGCCTTGGGGATTCCCGATTATACGGTTAGGCGGCTAATTTTGTCTGAGTTTCGTGGGATAAAAAGAGTTCAAAGTCACTGAGAATCAAGGTCGAGTCACTAAGATTTCCGCCTAGTGGGGCAAACGCAGCGATTTCAGACGCTAGAACTTCTAATCGCAAAGGCTTCCATACCGATACTTTAACCGCACAAGACAATCGTGATAATATAAATAAAGCGATAATAATTGATATATATCACTTACAATGAAGCATATGTAGTTCGACGACAATTAACTTTGTAGTAACTTGGCAGGCTTTTACTCACCTGCCACCTCATTCCCGCGTGGGGTACACGCCTATCTGATATAGTGCCGAGTGACGCTGTGGCTGTCTTAGCTTAGTTTGTACCCAGTCTATTCCTTGTAGTGAGGCGTCTAGGCACATATTTAGCGCCCGGGGGACCTAGGAGTGCCCTCTAGCGGCTGCTTGAACCCGCCAGAAAAAAAGAAAAGTTGCGACTGAAAAGCCGACCCCCGAACTTCACTTCCACTCTCTTTATATGCACTTGTAGCTTGCAGTGAAAACTGCTTTTTTACTCCTCAGCTCACTACACCTGCTTCTATCGCAAGAAGTCTACTTCAGGCTAGGTTACCCAGCTTTCAGGCAAGCCATATTATATGAATCCCAATAAATTCTTGGCGTTTTATCTTAAAGAGGAATCATGTTGTACCCTTACATTGAAACCCTCTATAAATGTAAGACATCCGCATCGATAGGATATCATATAGAGATGCGGTACCACCATAACGCAGCATATAAAATGTGGAAGGTCGCTCAAGTCATGGGTAGGTAGGCAGGTCAATAGATTCATAAGGTCGACAATTAGATCTTTCCTACCTACCTACTTTTCACCGACGTCAGATATATTCATTTCAAAAAAAAAAACGAAGCATGTCCGTGAAGATTAGCAAAATGAAGACGTGGGGCCGCTACGGTGCTGGGCGCTCGTGGCTGCGTTCCGCCTTGGCTGCTACGCCTGTGGTCTTCGCACCCATGGCTCTGCTCATTCTCTTCATCACCCTGTTTCGGTTTGACGGGTCGCTGCCCGACCTCTACTTCGCCCTTAGAGATCAGGGAGTATGGCATGTGCTTGACGCGTACCGCCCGCGCTTCGACCTTCAGACTACTCTCGCCTATTCGTGCTGGGTTGCGTTTCAGGTGGTATTGTTCCAGTGGCTTCCCGGTCCGAGGAGCATAGGTCAGCGGACCCCGGCCGGCCATGTGCTTGAGTACCGCACGAACGGGCTCAGGGCCTGGGTGGTTACTCACCTGGCTCTGGGCGCTCTCTGCTGGAAGGGTGGCCTCGATCCCGGCTTCGTACCTCGCAATTGGAGTGGCCTGGTCTTTGCGATGAATCTCTTTGGGTTTCTCGCCTCGGCTCTTGCTTTTGCTAAGGCTCATCTGATGCCTACGCATTTGGAAGACGCAAAATTCAGCGGTTCGTCTCTTATTTATATCAAACCCCCAAAGATCAACCTCAATTTTTCAGTATCGAGAGAAAGACAGCGCTGAATAATCTCGGAAACGCAGGTTGTTGGCTTTATGACTTTTATATGGGCATTGAACTCAACCCGAGGTTTGGTGACCACTTCGATCTAAAGCTATTTACGAACGGTCGAATCGGTATGATGGCTTGGACAGTAATGTTAGTATCTCATTTTCCCTGGAATTGAATGCCACCAAAAAGCTAACATATAGGACAGAGACCTATCCAACGTGGCTTACCAGTATCAAGAATTTGGGAGCGTTAGCCCCTCAATTCTGCTTGTGACCATCCTGCACACGATTTACGTGCTCGACTTCTTCAACAACGAAGAATGGTACCTGCGGACGATAGATATCGCCCACGAGCACTACGGATTCTACCTGGCCTGGGGCTGCTTCACCTTTTTACCGGTTATGTATACGCTACAGACCCAATATCTAGGGCGCCACCCGACTTCCCCGTCCGGCGCGTACCTTCTGGTCGCATTTACAACTGGCCTCGTGGGGTACGCCCTGTTCCGCTCCGTCAACGACCAGAAAGCCAGGGTTCGCCGTCTGAACGGGGACTGTCTCGTATGGGGCCGACCTGCGCGGTATATCCGGACGACGTACATGACATCCGATGGCTGGCAGCACGAGAGCATTCTCCTGGCGAGTGGATGGTGGGGTTGGTCGCGCCACGCCAATTATCTCGGGGATCTCCTATTGAGCTTCTCCATGTGTGCGCTCGTGGGCACTACGAATGTTGTCATGTGGGCTTATGCTCTGTTCATGACGATACTGCTCATGCATCGGTGCATCAGGGACGAAGTCCGAGGGAGGTCGAAATATGGGACTGCGTGGGACGACTATTGCAAGCGCGTACCGTGGAGGCTCGTGCCGGGTCTTTGGTAAACTTGAATGACCGGAAGGAGTTCGGAATCCTTGGGTACTCGCTCCGGTACTTCATAGCTACACGAGATTATTTTGATGTCAACTTCGTCACATTTCGGAACCGTTACTCGAGTATTGAATGCGTACCTGATTTGATATAAAGTCGTTCCCCGCGCTACCGCTACCTCTCGGGGCTTCCCCTCTCCTATGTGGGGGTCACTATCCGGATCCAGCTACGCCGTCGACTCCGATTCCGGGCGGAGAAGGATTCGGGATTAAAATAAATATCGGAATGACGCCTATTGGGGTATTGAGCATGGAATGGGGTAGATATCGCTTATCTTGAAAATCAGTAACTATCACAATACTCATAATTATCTTGTATTTGAACTCCCTGAAGTACTGTGAATATTGTGCGACGCTGCTCTTCACGATGGAGCCCTATCAATTGACCGCGACGGAAGCCCTCGCCAAGTTTAAAGACGGCACATTGACAATTGAAGGATATGCACGATCACTGCTCGCCCGAATCGAGAAGAGAGACGCCGCGGTTCAGGCTTGGGCTTATCTTGACCCCGAGTATGTAATACGGCAGGCCAAACAACTGGATGCGGTACCTCTTGAGGAGCGCGGTCCTCTGCATGGGGTAGCTGTCGCAGTCAAGGATATAATATACACCAAAGGTTCCCAGTTCATTGCCGTGCCCAAATGAATGAATGAACTAATTATACCTAGACATGCCGACCCAACATAACTCCCCAATCTACGAGGGGGATGAGCCGAAAGTTGATGCCGCAGCCATAATCACTCTACGTCATGCCGGCGCCTTGCTACTAGGTGAGACAGGCATCTGGAAGATTCTTGCTATGAAATGAATAATTAATTGCGTAATATCATAGGCAAGACGACGACGACCGAATTTGCGTCAACTACTGCCGGGCCAAAGACGCGAAATCCGCACGACCCGGGTCGAACGCCGGGTGGCTCGTCATCCGGGTCCGCCGCAGCGGTGGGGGATTCCCAAGCCCCTATCGGGTTGGGCACGCAAACTGGCGGGAGTACTATTCGTCCTGGCTCATTCAATGGCGTCTACGCATTCAAGCCGACGTGGAACTCCATTAGCCGCGAAGGTTTGAAGATCTACTCGCTGATTCTCGACACCATCGGCTTCTTCGCCCGCAGCGTCGAGGATCTTCAGCTGCTCTCCGACGTCTTCTCACTGGAAGATGACGCGCCCGCCACAAGTGACGACTTCTCGGTGCAGGGAGCCAAGTTTGCGCTTATCAAGACGGTGGTGTGGCCGCAAGCCGGACCGGGCACGATCGTGGCGCTGGAGGCCGGTGCGAAATTGCTGCGGGATCAGGGAGCCGAGGTTGACGAGATCGAGCTGCCCCCGGAATTCGACAATTTGCCCGAGTGGCACCGCATCGTCCTCCACAGCGACGGGCGACCGACCTTCCTGCCCGAATACCGAGTCGCTAAGGACAAGCTATCACCGTTCCTAGCAGATCACGTCGAGAACGGCCACAAGATAACGCGGGCGGCCCAGCTAGAAGCTTTTGACGGGATAGCCGCGCTGCGGCCCAAGATCGATGAGATTGCCGGCAGATACGACGCTATCCTGACGCCGAGCGTGGTAGACGAGGCACCCGTGGGAACCGAGTCTACGGGGAGTCCGGTATTCAATAGCATGTGGACGGTACGTGTCGTTTCTCTAGGAAGGTCTGGGCTATTACTAACTAGCAGTTCTCCAGGCTCTGCATACTCCCGTTGTCAATATTCCAGGCTTCAAGGGTAAGAACGGCCTGCCCGTTGGGCTGTCCTTAGTCGCTCCGCGGTATCATGATAGACGCTTGCTCGTGGTTTCTAAAGCTGTCGGGGCGATCTTTGAAGCGAGGAGATAGCCGGGGTAGGAATAGGTGACTGAAACCGAGAAGGAGATGATTTCATAGGTGTAGAACTATTAGGAACCATGTCAGCCTAAAGCCTTTACTCCTTCCTTTACTTTTACTTCTCTTTCCTTTCCTTCTTTTTCTCCTTCCTTTCCTTCTCCCTCTTCTCTTTCTTCATTATACTTAGCTGTAGGAGGCAGGTACCTAGGAGAGGTAATCTTTCCATCTAACTCTTAGAAAGCCATCATACCCTTAATGAGTCATTTCATCATTGCGTATTTTGCAGCTATGGTAAGTACAACAGGAGGTATGTGCCTACCTCATACTCATTTATACCTACGTACCTACTCTCAAAAGAAGCCAGCAGGTAGGCAGATGCATGCACTTGCCCTTCACTTACCCTGGTCAGTTACACTCGTATAATCATTAGGTAGGCGTACACCAGTGGAATAACTAGGAGGTAGTCTTGGGAGAATTTCCAGCAGACCTCCCTAACTCAACATCTTTCTCATTCAATCCTCAACATACCGCTGAGCAATCCCCCAACAGCCAGCAGAACCTGATCAATGCCTCTTCTACATTCATTAGCAGTCGTGCACTTTATCTCTTGCAATGTTATTACGACTATAAGACTACACCGGTAACCGACCACAGCTCCAACTCGTCGCCTTGTATTCTCGCCACTACATCCAGTATGCCAATTCTATCTTCTCTCCGATGGCTCAACTTGTTCATTGCTGACAGCATTAAGTACAGCACAGCGAGATCGTCACTGCTGTCCGGAGCTACAGAGTTCCTGTCGTGGTAGCCTCGAGCACTGGGACATCCGGGAAACCTGCGACGCCCACGTTAGCACCCCGATGAACCCTCTCCGAACCACACATCCTTCCGCCAATCCACCCCAGCATTAGCTTGAACACGATCATGTTCTTCTGGGCAGTTGGGCTCGCCGTCCTAGCCATACTCCTTTTCGGTACGACTAGCATGATACAATCGATCGTGGCATTCAAAGTCGCCAACCGTAAGCGGGAGGATTTACGATTGAGACGAGACGCCGAAGCGAGACGTCGAGCCCAATCCGTAACGAATATCGAGCTGCAGTTCACGGCTCTCAAAGCCGAGCTGGAGGCAAGACGAGCCGCTAGGAAGTAGATGTCCTTCTACGAGCCTCTTCCCAACGCTGCCTCTTGCGGCCAGCCCGCAGACAACACCAGCCCGAGCCCGGAGGTGTCGTTCTGGGTGACTTATAGCCTAGTCGTCGTGGCCCTTGTCGTCTTCGGGGCGAGTGGAATGCTACATTCCATCGCCGCTTTCCGGGCGGCCAACGCCACGAAGGAGGATCTCCAGCTACGGAGAGAAGCCGAAACGAGCCAATCGCAGCTAGTAACGAGCTTACATATGAAATCAACAATTGCGCAGAATGCGCAAGCGAAGCTCGAGGATAAGATCAAGGACCTAGAGCAGAGGCTCTAACTGCTAGAGCATAGGCGAGCCGCTAGGAAGCAAATGTCATTCCATGAGCCTCTCCCTAACGACACCTCCTGCGGCCAGCCCGCCACCGACGGCAGCTTGAACACGGTTTCGTCTTTTTTGGCCAATCTCACGCTTTCTCGTGGCATCACTGGTCTTTGGACGACTAGTATAGCCAAATTGGTAACCGCCTTGAACAACACCGAGAGGAATCCCCAGCTACGGAGAGACACCGCCGCCGCGGCCAGCCATGCCCATCTCCGAACCCTCCCACAACCACACCTCGTGCCGCCAGCCCGCCCAAGGGCACGGCCTAAACCCAGCCGTGACTTTTTGGGTTGGGTTTGGGGTCGTGGTCGTGGGTTTGATAATTTTCGGGGGGGATAGGCATTTTTAACACCATCGCCGCCTTCCAGTCCAGCAACGCACGGAAGGAAGATCTCCAACACCGGAGAGACAGCGAAGCTAGCAAGGCCCAGCTAGTGGCCGACTTCCAACGCCAAACCACAATGGCGCAGGCCAGCTTCGAGGCGAAGCTGAAGAAGAAGCTGGAGGAGAAGCTGGAGGAGAGCAATGAGGAGAGCAAGAAGAAGGTCCGAGACCTCAAGGAGAGGGTCCGGCTCATGGAGCAACGGCTCATGGAGCAACAGCTCACAGCCAAGGACAACAAGATGGAGGAGAGGCTCAAGCTCCTGGAGCTACGAGAAGTGGTCCAGGACGAACAACTAGCAGAGGTGAAGAGAAGATTCGACCAAAAGTTTGATTAAGAGGGGGGAGGGGTAGGGGCGTTGTCGTCGGCGAATAGCTTATGGATCCTTTATCTGCTCAGAGATGCTAGCGCTACTGATAACAGGGCCGTAACATAGACTACAAGAATAGTCAATACATCCACTTCAATTAACTTTGGTCATCCCAAGTGTACTTGTGAATTTAATTCGTAACAGCGCTTGCAGTACTAGGTAGCTACGGACGGCGAGGTTTGCGATACCCTCACTTGCCAAGCAGACCCATTTATTACACCTACCATTTAAAGAGTGTTTTATTAGCCAGTGTACAGCATGCGTCATCACCATTTCCCATTCCTTCAATTAAATTGCGGCATCTCCAGCTCGTATGTAAAGTTTTGACTCCAAGCTGAGGGTTAAAGTTCCCGTACTACCGCTCGGAGTGGCCATAATAGCGTATCTACCTAGGTATCGGATGAATCAGTGTTGAAAGTCAAGTAGATGACTCTTTATCTCAGCCATATATATATGTATATAAGGTACCCTCTGGAAACCGTTGCTAATGGATTACAACGAATCACAGTAAACCAAAGCTCACATATCCACGAAGTCATCCACAAAGTTATCCAAAAACGAACGCATTTCTTACTTCAAGATGCTCCGCGTCACATTTCTCAGCACGCTGTTTGCTGCTCTGTTTAGCTGTGCCCACGGCGAGCTGGTCGCCGTGTCACCGGGCGGCCTTACTCTTGCTAGCACAATTCATGTCCAGAACGAAATTCATCTTCAGGACGAGGATGTTCTAGACCACCTACGAGAGGCAATAGAGGAGGTTCAGGTCGAAGACGAAATAGGAATCGTCGAGGATGAGTTCCGCGCAGAGCTCTTCGATTACCTGCAAAATAATTTTCGGGATGTCGGGAACACAACGGAAGAAATTGACGCTGCTTTGGTCAAAGCCCTGGCAACTGAAATGCTGGGGCGCCGGCTAGGAGGCGCCGAGACAGTCGAAAATATCATCGGCCTCATGAACCGCCCCTCGAAAATCCCTGACGACAACAACGGCAGCGACGGCCCATTGGCACGAATTGCAAAGAAGGAATTGATTCGCCGAATTGTCAAGGGCGAAGCAGCTCATCCGAAGTACGGCCCAGGCCTAGCACTGCAGACCGATCTTATGTATCAGGTCATTGAGAAGAGCAAGGAACCCTTTCTTTCTGAGCTTAATGACTGGGAGTGTTATTGCGGTGGAGACTGCTGCATGTGTCCATGGACTAATGCGGACGAGCAGATGCGAAAGAGCAAGGAAGCAAGTGACCCGAAGAGACTGCAGTTTGCTTGTATTTGCAGTTGCTGTCCTTGCAATGGTGGTGGCCAAGACCCTGACGTCCCTCCACCCAGTCAATTTCCTCCAAAAATCCCATTGCCGATGGGCTTGCTTTGCGGCCTTCTCAAGATGGGGGCTTGTCCGTGGTAGAGACTGTATAAGCATAGTGGTTAATAAAAAATGTGTCATCTAGCTTGCTGCTGACGATTTGATATACTGCTAATAGGAGATCGCGGTGAGGTCAACTTTATGTGTGTTAAGTACCTACCTCCTACCTACATGTCTGTCTATCTCGTACCTGTAAGGTAGTTATATACCTACCTATGCAGTAGCGGCTCTAGCTATATATCGATATTTTACGTATGTCTACGCTAACGTCGGTCCTAATGTTAATGAATTCGGTTGTGACTGAAAAGGATATGAAAGAATGGCGCGCCTGCTCTCGTCTCCCGCTGCTCTAGCAGGGGTTCCGGCGTCCTTCAGGGGCTCAATTGCCTCAAGTCCTAGGGTAAAGATCAATCCCCATCTTGATGAAACGAAATAAGTCGTCACTTCTTTCACTGGATATCTGCCAGTGAAGGATGGAAGTAATACGAAAGAAAGAGCTACTTGTTGCATCGGCATATATTACGACCAGCCGAGCGCCCTCTGCTTCTAGATAATATTTTACTCCCCCATATATCATATAGCAGTATTTTATTATATAACTACTGCGCCGGCATCGATAGACCATCATCAATAGACCCGACGTTCGAACATATCTTTTTTTTTTTTAAATCAACTTCGAATCTTCTCGCTCCGCGTCCTTCACACCCAGCCTCCCTCTTCTCTACAAAGTAATGCGCTTTAAGTCTTCCATCTCGTAACCGACGACTAATCTATATGGTAGATGTCCTTCCACGAGCCTCCACCCAACACCACCACCCCCCAGCCCGCCGCTGGCGGCGGCATAAATACGGTGACGTCGTTCTGGGCCGGGTTTGCCCTTATTCTTACCGGCCTCCTAGTCTTCGGCTCAACCAGTATTATTAGCTCGGTTGCGTCTTTGATAGCCGCAAGGGCGGAGAAAGAAGATCTCCAAAAACGGAGAGAAGGAGAAGGCGGCCAGGCCCAGATCGCCGCCAACTTCCAACTCCATACGGCGATGGCACAGACCGCCTTCGAGGCGAAGGTGGAGGGGAAACTGGAGAAGTATGAGAAGGAGGTCCGAGGCCTCGAGGAGAGACTGCGGCTCACGGAGCAAAGACTAGCGACTAAGGACGAACAGTTGGCGGAGCTCAAGAGAAGATTCCAAAAGTTTGATTAAGGGTGGGCGGGTGGTTTGTGTTCGTCGGGGAGTAGCTTATAGTATCCTTCCCACTTCAATAGACTTTGGTCATCCCAGGTGTGCTTGTGTGTACATCAATACTTTCTATTTTTCTGTGTGGTTGAATACGTACGGAACTTTCCATGTGTTAACAAACTCCTCATTGGCTACGGACAACAAGGTTCGCGATACCCTCACTTGCCAAAAGATTCAGCAACACCTTTATTAGGCCTAATTATTCTATCTATCCTTAAATATCTAGTGTTATATGGGCTAGTATGTAGTAGGCATCATCAACATTTCCCATTCTCTTAATTAAAGTGCGGCATCTGAAGGACATTGATATGCGGAGCCGGTCTTACCAGGGAGAAATCCCCAGCTTGAGAATATAAACTTTTGACTCTAAGCTAGAGAGTATCACCGGCGTCATACTCGTAGATGAAAGATAGGGGAAGTGGAAAGGAGAACGACTAACGGATTCTTTGGTTGTGACTGAGAAGGATCTCAATGAATGGCGTGCCTACTCTTGTCTCCCACTGCTCTAGCAGGATTTCCAGTCGCCCCTGACGGTAGAAGAGTTTGATCATTCATCTTGGCGATACGATTCGTCACTTCTTTCTGCCAGTGAAAGATGGAAGTGACGCAAATGAAAGAGCTACCCTTATCGCATCGGCATATTTCACGACCAGCCGAATGCCCTCCACTTCTAAACATTCTTTTACTGCTCTACATATCTTATAACAGTATCTCACTATATACTGTACGAGTATCGACAGACCCGACGTTCGAGTATTTCATTTTTTAATTAAAAAAATCAACTTTCAATCTTCTCGCTCCGCATCCTTCACAACCAACCTCCCTCTCCTCTACAAAGTAATACACTGTTAAATCCTGCATCCAGTAATAAACGACTAATCTGTATGCTAGATGTGCTTCTACATTCCTATCTACGTTCCTCTCCTCGCCCTGGTGGCGGTCCTCCTCTTCGGCACGACGAGTATTATTAACTCGATCATCGCCTTCAAAGACGCGAAGGCCCTGGAGCAAGATCTCCGACTCCGGAGAGACGCCGCCGCCGCCGCCGCCGCCGCCGCCGCCAGCCATGCCGAACTCGCCGCCGACCTTGAACTCCGGGTGGATATGGCGCGGGCGGCCGTCGAGGCGAAGCCGAAGAAGCCGAAGGAGGACGAGACCAAGCCGAAGCTGAAGAAGCTGGAGGAGGACCTGAAGAAGATGGAGGAGGACAAGAAGAAGGACAAGAAGGAGGTCGGAGACCTCGAGGCGAGGCTCCGCCTCCTGGAGCTACGAGGAGTAGTCCAGGGCGAACGACTGGCTGACGTGAAGAGAAGATTTGATGCAAAGTTCGATTAAGGGCGGGCGGGGGGTTTACGTTCGTCGGGGAGTAGTTTGCAGTATCTATTATTGTTCATGAATAAAAGACCATTATTCTTCTTATTCTTCTTATTCTTCTTATTCTTCTTATTCTTCTTATTCTTCTTATTCTTCTTATTCTTCTTATTCTTCTTGTAGATATTTTGTAAAAATGAATTACTCCCGACATCTTGTTTGTCTCACCTGTTAAAAATAGGTGCATGAGGTACCTATGTACCCCAGCCTCATAACCCCCGCCCCCACCTTGACTCCCTTGCTTCACCGTTTACATCGGAATATTTCCCATCGCTTACCACAACGGATGCCTAAATGACTCTTCCAAGCTACCCGTCAACCAACTTCTAGCTTCGACTATTGTGCATACTTTCCCATCACGAATCGAAATGGCGCCGTTTGGCCTCCATAGTCTTCCGACTGAACTTCACCTTCTCATCCTGGAGTCACTTGCCTCCCCTCTCGACCTCTTTTCTCTCATATCGACCTCGAAACAGTACTACAACACGTTCTTGCGAACTCCGGAACGTATTCTAGCCCACGTCGTTCGAAACGCATTTGGCGTTAACTTGCAAAACGCGCTGGGCGCCTTCTACGCATCCCGCCCAGCCCAAGACCCCGAGAAGGCCCGAGAAGCCGTCGAAAGCCTTCTGGACGACTACTACCATGACCGCTTAGTATTACCGACCAGCCTCGCAGATCTTTCTCAACTCAGCCGCTTGTTCCTAATAATTCAGAGATTCATTACGGACTACAGCGTGCGGTCAACCAAATTGCTGACCGGCAAGCCGCATGTAATTTTGCCTCCTTGGTCGCATTCTTCATACCAGCATGTGCTCCGGGGACACCCCGTGTCATTATCGGCTACGGAAGAGACACGGCTACGTAGAGCTTTTCTGCGGTTCGACATGTACTGCCACTGCTTTCCGTTGAGGGGGCTTGATCCTGTCCGTAGACCACCCCCACTCTTTAACGGGAGAGATCAATCAAACCTCTTTTTATGTCTGTTTCCTAGATGGGAGGTTGAAGAGATCTGCTGCGCCCACCAATATCTATGCGCTGTTGCGGACATGGCCGTGCGGGATGTCGAGAATGATTTCGTCAACGAGGTGGTCGACCTCGCCCGAGCGTATTATAGTCCTCAACTGCCTCGCGAGGCTTCTACGAAAGAATCCCGACGTTCGAAGCGCCTCAGAAACCGTGATGACCAAAACGATGACCAAAACGCCAGCGACAAGTGGCTTTTCATAGGTGCACATCATCTCGATGCTGAAACGTGCAGTAAACAAGACCCAACCTCTAGTGATATAGTTCCTGTCGAAGGCAAGAGGGTTAAGAAGCAGGATATGCCTCGTAAGATTTCCGGCTTGGACTTACTCGGCTTGGATTTATTCTCAGTGACGGCGGGAGATTGGAGTGTTGACACAATGTCTCGCATTAGTTCCAAGGGTTTATCATACCTGGCAGACCTTTTGCTCGGTGACAAAGATACCCGACGAACTCGGTTTGCAGAAGGCTATCCTTCACGTGGCGACTTCTTGAACGAAGCCCTGCGGGTGTTGACCGAGCGAGACACAAGGTTACCCCCAAGCGCCGAATGGAAATTTGACGGTATGGAACGCTGGGACCGCTACAATTACGGCTGGTCCTTGCTATCTGCGCGGAAGTACAAATTATTTCTTCGAACTCCCTGGAAAGGGCGCCGCTCTGAGAGAGACCTTGGCTATGTGTTCTGGGATGCTGCACGTCTGCGAGACGCCGACCTGAAGAGTTCCCCAGTTTTTCCCAAGTGGGAGAGACAAAGCGCGGAAGAAAGACTAAAGGATGTCTACCTCCCGTTTTCGTTGCTTGAGAGTGTCGCCAAACGATATTCGAATGAATTGAACGAAGACTGATACTTTTTCAAGGCAATTGGTGGATGGACTGGTCAACTATATGGGGCCGATGTGAATATACATTAGATATAGAAGACTTCATAGGTTACATGATAATTCGTCCTCTCTTGAATGACTTGAATCGTTTTTTATTCATTTCAAACTCTTCATGGCATGTCTCGATTACTCAATAAGCTTTATTTCCTACAGCGTGACTACAATTTCTCGCTCTCGGCCAGGGGCTCGACAAGTACGGCTGGCCCTCTAGGTACGATGACCGCCGCCTGGCTCTTGGTCACCTTGGCCCTGGCACCCGCGTATCCCGTCGCGTAGAGCCCAATCCACGGCGCCGTGGTCTTGTGGAACGCGCCGCCGGTCTGTTCGGTCTCGTCCCAGTACAGCCGCCGGAACCACAGGTGCAGGTGCGGGTAGTCGTGGCGGATGCTCTTGAGGTTGCACTGGAACACGGTGTGGTACGCGACGTCGAACCGCGCGATCGTCGTGTACAGCCGCACGTCGGCTTCCGTAATATGGTCTCCAAATAGGAACGGCTTGCCGTGCGCGGCCAGGATCCCCTCGAGCCGGTCCAGCGACGCGAAGAGCGGGTACACGTGCTCGTCGAAGGACTCTTGTTTCCCTGCGAACCCGCACTTGTACACGCCGTTGTTGACGGTGTTGTACACCCACTCGTTCATCTCGTCGATTTCTGCGCGCAGGTGCGCCGGGTACAGCCCGCCGCCCGGCTTGTTGACTTCTCGGTACGGCTCCGGCACGAACGCGTCGAATTCCGAGTACAGCATGCGGATGATCTCGCTCGACTCGTTGTTGACCATGGTGTGCGCCTTCTTGTCCCACAGCACGGGCACCGTAAACCGGCCCTCGAAGTTCGGGTCCGCCTTGTAGTAGAGCTCCCGTAGGTACGTGAACCCGTATAGCGGGTCCTTGGGTAGGGTGCCCCCCTCGCCGTCGAAATACCACCCCTTGTCGCCCATAGACGGGTTTAGGATGTACAGGTCGATGACGTCTTCGAGGCGCTTGAGGGCGCGCACGATGATCGTGCGGTGTGCCTTTTTTGGTCAGTGTTAATTTATTGCGATTTAATGTGGAATGGGAGGAAGTCAGGGGGTACGTACCCAAGGGCAACCCGGTGATAGGTACAGAGCATAGCGCCCTTTCTCTGCGGGGAATTGCGAGTTGGGGTCTGCGGAGATGAAGTTGCGGAACGTGCTCGGCGGCCTCGTGAAGGCACCGTCTTTCTGGTATTCATTTTTGGTCTTGTGTATTTGTTACTCGTGGTTAGTTCACGTGAACTGGCGGTTTTCTAACTTCGTGATACTTACAGTCTCAGGCATCGTTCTGATATGCTGCTGCTGATGACGGGGATGAGTGATGAAATTCCGGGGTAAGCTGAGCGAGATCCGATGAGATGATATCGATAATCTAAAGGACGTTGAACATGTTAAATAAACCGATCGAATCGACATGTCCCTTGAGGATTGAGGGGCATGCTTTACGCCATCGGGGTTCAAGCTGCGGTGCTCGTCGGACGATTGGAGTAGGTAGCTTGTTACCTACAATCCTGTGTTACGGGAGAGCTGACAAATGACATATACACTAAGTCGGTGCCGCGAAGAGCGTCCGGCCGAGTTCTTGTGAATAATACTAAGGTATCGTGTCTTTGCTGATATAATCGCTTATGAATTCTTATGAATTATTTTCAATCATATTTTTTGTGTTTTAGCTGATTTGAATCAAATATCCAAACGGTATCTATTCGTACAATATTCAGTACATCATGTTAGACCTAATGAAATCGGTAACGGCCGTCACGGACCGGTCCCCGGTATCTCCCCAATCGTCATCCGAAGATATGTCATCGGAAGTCAACTATTAAAACGTCACAACTTGGAATCATGGTTATGAGCGCCCTCCTCGCTGTCCGCCGGCATCTTATCGCTTGTCTCGGCCTTCATACTGATCGGATCGCCTAGCTGGCTCGGGTTTGCGTCGGGTCCGTGGAGCTTCTTCATCGCCTTCTCCCTTAGCGTTTCGTGATTTTCGTGATTCCAATTCTTCTTGCCCGGTTGGTCCGTATTCTTCGAGGATGACTGTGGAGATCCCTGGGCTCCCTGTTCTTCTTCGGTGGGCATCTTATCGCTCGTCTCAGCCTTCATACTAATCGGATCGCCTAGCTGGCTGGGATTGGCGTTGGGGCCTTGAAGTTTCTTAGTCGCCTTTTCTCGTAGTGTTTCTGGCATTTTCGAATTATATGATGTCTAGCTAGTGTTCAAGTAGATGAACAGTGACGTAGAAATGGTTCTAGCAAAATTAAAGTGGTAAAAGACTGTTCAAGATATTATCACGATATATGATTGCAGAAGGCTGTAAGAGTAGATGAGTGGTGTTGTACTTTTATTTACATTTAATAGACACAAAATTATACATTAATTATTAGATCTCCAACTCTGGGTGTCATTCATTTCTCCTGTCAGTATGCGTACATTCATGATTCATGTTCTCATTCAAGTGAGATGATGACCTCACGATGTTTCCCTCTGCACTATGCCCGGAAACAGGCATCATGGCGCTAGCGAAGCCCTGTGGCACGCCCTGTAAAGCTGCAAGTTCAGCGGGCCGGGTGCTGTAAGATTAGAACATACCTGCTGAAAATAAGTGGGAATAGCGCGTTGCTTTAGGTTTCGGGTTCTGTATCACTGCCCATCATGGTCGCATTTCATTTCACAACCTCATTCTAACATTGCTCCTATTACAAGATTAGCCGTTCTCAAGAAGGAAGAGGTCCATCATCAAATAGATTAAATCATTATACAGATTCTCCGGAATATTAAATATTAGTTTCCCAAAAGGCATACGTGCCAATGATGGTAGCGTTGCAAGACATTAGTAGTCGACAGTTAGCAATCATGACGATTTGAAGCTATCACCACACCCAAAAATGGAAATCCAAAAACGCCTGTCGCAAAAACAATACAATGGCGAAAGGAATACTTAGCGTATCGAGGGTATCTACACTGGCATCATGACATATATACAGCGCCATAAAGGCATCAGCCAACATAGCGTCTCCGACCATTGGGTCTGATCCGCGTCGGATCTGGAGATGGTTTCTGCACCCGCCCAACTTCCGGACTCCTCCGTCTTGATCTTGACAACCCCGGACTTCCATCGCGAATACTCTTGTGAAACGGACTATACTTTGACGATGATATGGACTTCAAGGCCTCATCTTCCAAATATGAACCTGTAGCGAAATCACCACGAGGTGTTGACGTCTCCGACCTGGTATAGTTCTTGGTGCTGATTTTCTGGATGCCGGCAGCTAATGGTGTCGGCTCGTCGTCCTCTTCTTGCTCGTCATCCTCCTCCATCTCTGGCTGCGATCGTGTCTCTGACAGATCGGAAATGGACGTCGTCGGGGTATCGGGGTCATCGGACTGCGATGTTTCCTCGTCGTCAAATCCGCCACAAGTCAATGTAGTCGACAACACCATCACGTCCGACTCGGGTTCTGAGAAGGATAGACTTCGCGATGGAGTCGACAACGCTGAATCGTTGGAGCACGTCGTAAGAGATCGGGGAGAAGGAGGAAGATGGCTTGCCGGAATAGAGGAGGTAGTGTTGATGTGAAGAGGTTCGTGCGTCAAGAAATGGTCCTCGTCCTCGGTTTCATCGAAGAACGGTTTCGACATCGGGTCGTCGCTACACTCGCGCCAGGGATGATCGTCAGGAAGATAGGACGCGAAGTACCTCACGAGCGAGTCTAACGACCTCGTGCGAAAGAGCTGGAGCGCGTATTGCCACTGCTGCGTCCCGATAAGGTTCGGGTTAGCTATGATCTCAACAGAGGCAGACTCAAGGCTCTGATTTAACTCATTTAGCCGGAGCTGCTTGCGGTCAGCTAACAACCTATGGAACTCATCGGCGGTGCTCGCAGTGTTAGAAATTTCGTAGACGTCGTGGTGAAAAGCCTCGGGGTCCTGGATGGAGAAGGCAACTGTGTTGTACTGTTCTTGGAGCTTGGTTCTGAGGTCATCCCTCTTCATCCCAAATTTCCATGCAGGCCATGACCAACCGGGATCGTCCATTCTCTGGTAGGAAGTACGTTAGGGTATCCTATCGGCCACCTGAAACCTCAGGTCTTCAGGTCATCAAGCGGTAAACGGTGAATAGGAGTCGGGCTCGTAGGGGGACTCGAGCCCGGTCGATTGCGTTGCGTGAGCGTAGTAGATCTAGGGTGTAGGGTATCGATGTCGGCGGTATTAGGGGAGTTACTGGTGATGATACTAGAAGGAAAGGGTATATTTATCGGCTGTGCCGGTGTTGGTATTGGTACAATCTCGTTGTTTTGGGTTACGACTGATAGGCTTGTAGCGAACGGGGCCATCTAAACACACGCTATGGATTCCATCTCGACTGTAAATTTATAAGGGCGTCTTCGTTGACTTCGGCGGGTTTTTGTACACTAAAGGCGTGTTTTGCAGGGCTTGCAGCCGGGTTTAGAGGGCTTTGTTGTGGTGGAAGAATGAATCACTATGAGCCTATGTGTTGTTGTCGGGGGTGCATTTTCCTGTGAGAATGGGAGCTAGACGACGGTGAAAAACAAAGTGGGAACCCGCCGGATACCATACAAGGCAGTGGCAGTAGCCCACCTCATTGTGTCCTCAGGCATCTAGATCCATCTGCCAATTGGGCCACTAGCCGATTCGTCGGGAGCCACAAGGACACTGCGCCCGGACAAACATTGGCCACATTGCCAGAGTAATAGCCAATCAGAAAAAGTTGAATATTCTCGTCGGCCAATCAACAATGACGTAGGGCTCAAGAGTGGAGCAGTTTACCTCATGCTCCACTTTCCATTCCACACGGGCCACACCACCCTCCTGCATCTTCCAATCCCTTTACATTTATCGTTCCAGGTCTTTCCGCCCGTCAGCCGTTTTACCCTCAATCCGCACGACACGAGTTGATGACTGAGAAGGATTTACCAATTGTTGGACGAATATTCCTTATGAGGCTCAGCGCTGACCAAGTACGAGATGAGAAGAAGTATGCATGATACTTATCACTTCTATTATTCGGACTGAGTATTCGGGATGCGATTCATCTAGCAACGAAAAAGAATTCATGAGCACGCGTTTTGCCTCGTGAGAATGCCAAGGAGTGCGAGAAGAGAAGAGAATGACGGGACTGCGGGAGTACCAATGGAGTAAAGTGCAATTTCCACTTTGAGAAAGGCTCCTTGGCTCCGTTTGTCGGCGGTGTGATGGCTCAGCTTACCCAGCCACCGTTAGGGCCATTCGAGAGTTAGAGGATTGGGGGCCAGAAATACCGAGTTCGTCGACGACTTTCTGCCTGTCGAATCACTTGACAGATCTTATCCATCTGCACCCCTCCCCTCAGACCCGCAAACCCCGGCGAATGAGACAGTGTCGCTTGAGTGTCGCTTGGAACTGTTCATGCGACGGCCCGCAGTCGTCACTCTCAGTCAAATCACCGTCCCAAGTCACTGTTGCAATCAAGAAATCAAGAGCAATGTCGAACATATTCAGCCCTAGAAACTCGTGACATACCAAAAGTTTATTCTCTTACTCACGTACCTTTGCTCCCCTATCAGGAGACGAGTTACATTCTGTCATCCGTTTCTAACGTGTTGCCTATTTGCCCTATTTTATGAGGCGGCCTTGCCCATGCGGACCATCGCCCGGGCGTCTACGAGTAGCACCCCCCAGGATTCTAATAATAATAGGGCACCCTCCCCTCCCTAGGCAGGCATAGTATGTTAGATCGAAAGCAGGTAACCTTACAGTAGGTGACCCTAGGCAGCCGATCTATCCCCAATCCCAGAAGGAAACTGGACGGGATCAGCCGCACAGCATCTCACTTTTTCCTTCTACGTTTCTTAAAATGACATTATGACTGGTTTTTACCAAGGCTTACCTGAGGTAGTTTTTACTGAGGGAGTCGGGTCCTAAGAACAGTTCACCTGACGGGCCCCTTTCTTAGAAATAATAATCGTGTTCGTTCGCTATCTGTATCTGGAGTATATTCGAATAGCTTATCGAACTGTTCGGGCTGAGTTTGCCGCATTTCTTCTCTCTGTTCCCATTTTGTCTCCAGCCATTTTCTGTTCCTATTCGTTTCCCCAGATGTTTCCCCAGACGTAACAACCCAGTAGCTACAGTCTGTCGTTCTATTGTATTTAGATAAACAAGATTTCCATTCTCGGTCTCCCCCCTTTTCTTTTTCTCTTTTTATAAACTATACCCTCTCCTATCATCGCCATGGCGGAAGTCTTCCCCTCCGAGGAGAAGACGGAGCCGTTCACCCCGGAGGAGCTTCAGCACAGACTCCACGGGGGTATACAAGTTGATGCGGTGGAAGATGCGCAGAATGACACCGTACCGCTAGATGCTCTAGTCATCGAAGAAGACCACCATAAGCAAGGTATCCGCATTCTAGTGCGACCACTGACGCGAAACCGATCTGTGAGTCCTGGAAATGACAATGTTCAATGGCTAGCCTTGCGCGCCGAGGTGGCAGACCCTTCGCAGCCTAAATCCAAAGTGTTAGCCGTGACTCAGACTTCGAAAGATGTCAACTTCTCTATCAGAATACCCCAAGATGGCGACGAAAATAGGCCCCCAATCTGGTGCGAACTATATTACGACCCAGCAAGCAATAGCTTGATACTGTGGAACAGGTCAGACGTACCCATCGTCCTCGCCAGGGTATCCCAAGTTGGTTCTACAGGCACCAACTACGCTCAAGAGATCGTCCCGGGTACTATCAAGGAGCTGTCGCTAGGCTCATGGCGGATCAACGTCCGCGCCATCCCCATCCTAGATTTTAGGATACTAGAGAAGCGTCCCGCCGCCCTACTACTTCCCCGCGACAGCTTCAGTTCCGCGAGTTCCGGCACCGACGTCGTCAACTCCTTCGGGAAGCGTTCCTTCCTGCCTGACGCCGACGATGAGCCGGTAAGTCCTAGCGCCGAGAAGAAGGCTCGTAAGGAAGATGGTACGGAGAAAGACGGCGTCATCATCTTCATGGGACCCAAGGACGAACAGCTCGTGTTTCCATTCCCGAATGCCACCAAGACGAAGGAAGTTGCTATCCCCAACGGCCACGCGCTCTTGGAAGTCCAAAGGGATGAGACGGCTGCGATCCCCGGCGGGTGCGAGTTAGATGAGTACCGCCTAACGAAGCGAGACCAGATCGCCATGACCGGCGCCTCGTCGGTGTTCACCGCAGAGCACTCCAATGTACCAGATGGTGTCATCACGGTCAAGGTACTCAAGACCCGGGGCCCCAACGCCGACGCCCGCCCACAACAGACGCATCGCGACGTAATCCGACAGGCAGACATCTGGCTGCGCGAGTACCGGTCTCAGGAAGACCTACAGCATGAGTCAATCGTGAAATTGTATGGGGGCGATGCACGCTACCTGTCACTTTATATGGAGCACGTAGATGGCAAGGACCTAGCCGCACGGGGCGTCTGGCGGGACGGCGCCACCGATCTATTCGTGGGGGATCGACGCGACGCCGTGCGCATCATGCGCGACATCGCCGGCGCTTTACATTACGTGCACCAGAAGCGCAAGATCCACAACGACATCAAGCCCGCCAACATCCTGTACTCGCGCGACCGCGGCGCCGTGCTCTGCGACTTCGGCTTATCGACGAGAACCTCGGACCCGGCCACCAACGGCGGCACGCCCTACTACGTGCCCCCCGAGTTCATAGGCCAGAAGTCGAGGGGCCCGGCCTCGGACGTGTGGGCCCTCGGCGTCACCATGCTGTACGTGCTGCGCAAGATCCCGTTCCCAGACGCGCGCGGCCGCCAGGGCCACCCCAAGCAGCTGTACTGGATGATCGCGGACCTGAACCGCAAGCCGACGACGCACGGACATCACCATACGAGCAGCAGGGCCGTGTCGGCCGTGTCCCAGATGCAGCAGTGGCTCGGCGAGGTCCACGAGGCCAAGAACCACCTGAACCCGCGCGACCGCGTCGAGTTCTTGGTGCTGCAGATGCTGACGCCGAATCCGAACAACCGCATCACGATGGCTAAAGTGATGCTCGAGCTGAAGGACGCCGTCGTCGCGGCGGAACGGAGGTCCGAGCAAGGGAGGTAGTTTATGGGATGGACGGACAGAAGAAACATAAACGAAACAAACGAATAAAACCGCATCGAATCGAATCGATTAAGGCACTTCGATCTAACCACCTATGTTCTATGTGCATCGATCTAAATCTGATCTATCATCCCCCATCCGATCTGGGTTTTGGGTTTACCGTACCTCAAACTTTATATTCGAGCCCGGGTCTCGATTCTTGACAACACGAGTAGATGAATGGGTAAACTTTCGTCGCGTCGCTTTGCTTGAAAGCAAGAGTTGAACCTGAAGAGGTTTAGCGTTCTACTCGGATAGCCCGAAGACTATAGCCCAGAACTCGCGGGCGCCTGCAGCTAGGAACAAGGACACGCGACACCAAACTTTAACATGGCTACTACGTGCAGTTCACCTCGGCAGCTTATTTCAACATGGAGATGTTTAACAGGGCTGGAATATATCTAGACGAATTAGGATCGAATTAGCGAGCCTGCCATAACTCTGGGCGCCGGCAATCATACAACACATACACACATTCAATATCACAACGATAGAAAGAACAGGTAAGTTAGAACAGTCAGTCTGTATTGCCGTTCTCTGTGTGTGCGCAACTAATGCGACATTACATTTGTGCAGCCACCCCAAAACAATTAGAGCTTCACGCCCGGGGTGTTCAGAATATTTATGTAGCAAAGCAACAGTTGCAATAACAACTCTTTCCGAAGTCAACTCCACACCAGGGCCCAGAGGTCACCCAACGAACACTATCGCGTTGTTAGGAATCCTCATTGACCAAGGTTTTCATTAAACACCATCCCCCTAAACCCCGGAAAGCCAAAGTCGAATGTAATCACCCCCTTAGAAACCCAGACCGGAAGAGGCAACGCAGGCCAGACCGACGACGATGGCGAGAGTCATGCCGAATGCCTCAGCTACACCGTTTGCCGAGCTCGGTTTGGTAGTCGAAGTCGGGCCAGCCTGGGTCTGGGTGACGGTAACTGTAGGCATACTCATGTTCATGTTCATGTCAGAGCCGTCACCGTTCGACTGACCAATGATGGTGGCCGTGATGCCGGAGTCGTTCTTGCACACGCCATCGGGGACCTTTGCATTGGCTCGGAAGGTGACGTCGGCACACTACCGCGTCGTTAGCAGGTTACCTCTTTCCATGCACGCGCGTACGCGTCAAAACGACCCTGTGTCAAATCGGATCGACTTCTTTTATATCCGCAGTATCACGGGCACTGCGTTTGACTTACGTTGTACATGTCCTGGCCGTCTTGGCCGTTGGTGACGATCTGGAAGGTACCTCGAGTTCCGTCCGGGAGGTCCGAGGGCATCTTCAGGTCGGGGAGACAGAACAAACCCTTGCCGGTGACGTTGTGCAGATCGGGGGTGAGGGACATGTTGAAGGCGGTGACGTTGGCGCCCCTGATGCTGACGCCCACGTTGATGTAGATGTAGGTCCAGGGGTGGCGAAGCTTGACGGCGACGGGGCCGCCGGCGAGAGGCCAGTCGGTGCGGTTGCCGGCGTCGTCGGGGATGCCGCCGCCTATGTTTCAGGGTTAGTGACTGTACTCAAGGTGCCAGGCATCTAGAGGGAGGAGGGGTAATGAGGGATGATAATAGAAGGTGGCAAGGAGAGCAAAATACATACAAGGGTAGTTCCACTGAGAGATACCAAGGGTGTCATTGTCAAGCTCAATGGTGTCGGCGCGCCACTCGGGGTATATGATGGAGAAGTGGCCAGAAACGACCTGGACGAGGGCGGTCGCGACGATGGCGACGGTAGCGGGAACGAACATCATCTTGTCTGAGGTTGGATGAACGAAAGGATTTGAAGAAGCGAAGATGTGAACGAGGTCCAATCAGGTATTGTAGGTGGACAAGAGAAGAGTTGCAGCTGCAAAAGAACTTGGCGACAAGAACTTTGCGACGACAAAATATTGAAGGTGGTCGGTAGTAGTGATGAAGAGAAGGGGAACGGGGACGAAGATGATTGTCGTATCAGGTTTGAAGGAAGACAGGCGAGCTGTTTTTTTTCGTGGAATGATTTGGCGGGGTGCAGAATAAATCGGCAGGACAGCAAGAGAGAAAGTCCAGTATCACGGGTAACGCCAAATCAGCAAATCAGCAAATGGGTACTGTACCTGCCAGCTGCGAATGTCAATACACCGGCAGGAACGTCTCTTCTACGCGCTTAGCGTGTTACTTCGGTTACTGTGTACGCATAGGTATGCGTATATACATGTACCTATTTAGAGAATGGCGCGCCTGCCCTGGACGCCTGCTATGCTGGCGATATGCTCAGTACTTGTAATTTATGTTTACATGCACCCAGATAGATACCTACAATACATTTCACAGACACAAATACAAGATATATCTACGTACGTACAATTAACTGTTTTAAGACCCGGAAACCTTTCCGACAGTTACATGACACGAGGTCACCTTGCAACCCACTCCTGCAGGAACTGGAGAGGCTACCTGCAGTTTCTGACCCGGGCGAGCAAGTTTCTCGACCCCGCCGGGATAACCTTACCTACATATATGTACCGATAGGACGGTTCCTATCTCCTGCCTGTTGATGATTATTCTAACCTGCATTGACAGCATCAAGGTTACTACGTGATGATTTTAGGGAACTACCTACATAGCTGCTCCTTGACTGCTAGCTTTATGGCAGCGTATTTACAACCACCCTGTTTCATAGAGCAGGTCTCGTGAGCACTATAGATAACATAACACTGCAGATATACCGAGACAGTTCATCTTATAACTGGTCGATGCTACCTACGTGTAACTTAGGACTGTATGTACAGCTTTATTGTGCTACTGTGGGGTATGTATCGTACTACCCGCTCAGTTTCAACCTCAAAGACTCGGAAAGATCCAGTGCACTGTGTTGGATCTGGTCAATATAGATATTTGCTCAAATGTACTCGTGGTACCTTACTGATTTTCCTTTTATGTGATATGCTAATCAATGACCCTTAATCGGCATCAAAACACGGGTCACACAATCGACATGTCCCTTGCATGAGATAAGATCAGATCTACAAGCCCTACACCTTGAAGCGTTTTTTACTATTAAATATGAAAAGTTTTCAATGTAATTAGAACGTTGATCCTTACCGTGCCGGATGCTGTGGAATCATGCTCACATGGGACGAGTTGCAACTCGTGACCTAATGTGATACTACGTGGAACTCGCAATCACTTAGACGATGAAAGCGTTGACTGATGATATTATACCTCAATACAATCCAAATAGCTCTAAATCTCTCATTAAGATACCCCAACTAACTAATTTTTTTATAAAAATAAAAATCATTTGAGCAATAAGAAAGGGGGCTAATGGGGGCTCAAAAGGGGGTTTAAAGGGTCTGGGTGGAAGATTCATCAATCTGCCACTACTCACACGTAGAACAGTCATACTGAGCTTCTCAGTATTATTATTTCTAATAAGGGCATACTCATTTTTTATGTATTTGTGCTTATCCTGAATCTTCCAGAATGTGCGACACAAAGCGTCGCATTCATTATACGCGAATCGAGCCTCAATCAATATCTTTGAGGGTTCAATAGTGTAGACTAGTTGTTCTGCAAATTACATTTAAATATAAGACTTATGCAGTGAGTTGCTAGGAAAATTATTGGTGAGTCATGACGGGGTTGCTGATGATAACCTCATATTTTGATATGGAAACTTCATCTGAGCATACTCCAACACACAACGCGCATTGCTATAGACCACATATAACTCTATGCGAGCACCACATCCCCGGACTCGCCATCGCAGTACAGGAAGATGAAATAGACTCCAAAGCTTTCGCATACGCGTGCCTCGACCCGCCAAAGCCGTTCACTACGGACACGCTCTTTAATATTGCGTCTTGCTCCAAATCGATGATAATTATCCAAAAGTGTAGTACGACGCGACGATGTCGAATCTGCTGCCTGATGACTTCGTAATGCACAGTCTTGAATACACAAACGGCGTTACGGTCGACGATGTTCTCAGCCACAAGACTAAGCCACCACAAGCCACCCCCTTTTTTAACCCTCACGAGCGACAGGATGATTGTCAGCCACGATCATTCGTACATTGAACTCTTCCCTAGAATCCCTTTTTACTGATTTGGTATATAATATAGGCGAGCGACAGCATCGTTTTGAGTTAGGAGGTACTTACCGGTAGGCTCTGATAAACAAACAACACTGAATCAAAGAGAATTACCCCGCCTGGCCTCCCTCCCTTGCTACCAGCAGTCAGGTATCTGCCAGTTATCAGGTGTCTGCCTGGTACCTACCATACTACTATTCATACTATTAGAGGTAGATAATAAGCTCTTTCTAACCCAGTTCCATTCATAATACAGAATGGCGAACGAGCATGAGCGTGTTGCGCAGTGGAAGGACGATTTCCTACCCCATGTTGTTGACCGACTAGCACATGAGAGACCGAATGCCAAGTTTGGAGAATGGGTGACGGGGTCTAGCGCGACGGCCATCACTTATGCACAGCTCGCCAACGTTATCAACGGCCTGTCCTGGTGGCTCGTCGAGCAGCTCGGTCCAGGCCGCTACGATTCTGAGCCGGACGTCTTAGCCTATGTCGGCCCAAACGATGTGCGATACGGGGCGCTGGTACTGGCGGCAATCAAAACAGGCTATGTGGTTAGTAGTAGTATTGCCTTGTTATTCCGATCTCAGTCTGACATTCCTAGCTTTTCGTCACGTCGCCGCGGAATAGCCCGGCCGCACATCGTGCCTTATTTGATAACCTCCGATGTCAAACACTCATCACTTCGGCGCCAGTCCCACCGCCAGCCCACACCATTCTTGATGCCATCAAGCCACTGCGCCATCTCACTGCACCGGCCGTCGAAGAGCTTCTAACTACGCAGTATCAGCCCTACGTATTAGGCAAAACCTTTCGGGACCTTCGACGGAACCCGTTCGTTGTCATGTAAGTCAGCCGTATATAGTCCGGGATTATCAGCTAGGTCTAGCCTGTTAGGCAGGTGGGTAGCTGACGGGTCTCAGGCACACGTCTGGAACTACGGGGCTGCCTAAGCCTATCATCTGGACAAACGATACGTGCATGAAAGTCCTGAATTCTAAGGCTTTCCCGACGCCGGATGGAACCGCTTCTGTCGACGTCATGTTGTTAAAGGGAAAGCGAGTAGTAGTGACTCTACCACCCTTCCACGTGCGCACCCATCATAAAGCCCATGAATGACCGAAACTGACCTGTCTATCAGGGAGCCCTTCTTGCCCATCTCTTGCTCGGTGCTGTTCCGTACGGAAATGTTATCATAGCCCCGGTAGCAGCTGCCATCCCCACGGCTCAGGGCGTTGTGGATGCCCTCAAACAGGCCCCAGCTGATGTAGCGGTACTTGTACCATCGGTGGTGGCTGAGCTAGCACAAGTATGACGTTCCAATTCCCGTTCCTGTGGCATAATGGCTGATGTGAATTGGCTCTACAGAGCCCTGAGCTGCTCGACTACTGCGCTACCCATCTCGAAGCAATTCTCTATATCGGGGGCGACCTGCCCCAGGACGTGGGTGACCGTGTCGCAGCCAAGATATACTTACGCTGCCAGTGGGGAGCAACCGAGACAGGTATTGTCCCGCAATTGCTTCCACGAGAACTGTATCCAACAGAGCCATCAAGCCGGAGTTTATGGCGGTACATCCGATTCCATTCCTGCGTCGGCGCCGCATTTGACGAGGTTACTGACGGCATTTACGAGCTTGTAGTGCGGCGAAACAAAGTCCTTGAAGACGTGCAGCCGTGCTTTACCGTCCCAGGGCTGACCCAGCTCGAGGTGTACCGTACCAAGGACCTATTTGAGCCGCATCCCGATATTCCCGAGGCATGGTGCTGGCGTGCCCGGGCTGACGATATCATCGTGTTCCTCAACGGCGAAAAGACGAATCCTATTTCGATGGAACAGCATATCGTCTCTAATAACCCGGAACTGAGCGGGGCCCTCGTTATCGGCTCCCAGAGATTACAGGCCGCACTCTTGATCGAACCAGCTTCGGAAAGCCCCTTGACAACGGAAGAACAAGCTGCCTTAATCGAGCGCGTCTGGCCAAGCGTCGAACATACGAACCGCAGCGCCCCCGCTCACGCTCGTATTGAAAAGTCCTTCATCCTTGTCGTTCCGCCGGATCGCCGTCTCATCCGAGCAGGCAAGGGCACATTTATGCGTGGCCCGAGCATCAGCCAATACACCGAGGAGATCGAAAGACTCTACGCTAACGCAGATGTGGTTCCTGACGACGTTGATGACGGAGCTGGCGAGGCGACGCTGCACGCCATGGGTCCCGACGGAATCACTCGCGTAGTACAACAACACATCCGTGCCATAACGGGCTGGTCGAGTCTCGACAATTCGGATAGCTTTTTCGACCGCGGCATGGACTCGTTGCAAGGGTTGCAGCTGACGCGTGCCCTCCGGCGTAGTTTCCGCCGCCACGATCTTGCGCTCTCTACCGTTTACCAGAATCCCACCGTCCCTAAGCTCGTAGCAGCCATACTATCAGGGAAGGGCTGCGAGCAAGACGAGCGCAAGGTAATGGAAACCTTGCTCGCGACCTATCGTGAACTCATCCAAAAGATACCAGCATCCAAGGCCTGGGAGGAACGCCAAAGCAGAATGTCGGGCCGAGTCCATGTCGTACTCACCGGATCTACCGGCACGGTGGGGACACACCTGCTACGCGCGCTGCTCGACCGCGACGGAATCGGACACATCTTCTGCCTGAATCGCGGAGAGGACGGCGGCCGATCTGCCCAACTTAAGAGCCTCACTGCTGCTGGGCTTGAGACGACGGGGCTTGGCAACGACGAGCGCGTCACTTTCATCAAAGCCGACCTCGAGCAACCTTCTCTCGGCCTGGACAGTCTCACATTCGAGTTACTCGGAGCACAGGCCGGGCTCGTAATTCATGCTGCCTGGCCCGTTAACTTCAACTTGGCTCTGTCCGCATTCCGTCCGCAACTCGCCGGGTTGGTGAACCTGCTAACTCTAGCCGCTTCTGCCTCGGCACAGTTCGTATTTATCTCTTCGGTCGCCGCCGTGGAGGGATACACGGGTGGCCCAGCACCTGAAGACGTGCTCGGCAACCTCGACACGCCTGCCGCCTTCGGCTACGGCCGCGCCAAATTCCTCGCGGAGCTGCTCGTCGACGCCGCGGCGCAGCACCTCGGAAATGGCATGCTCGCGACCATCATCCGCGTCGGCCAGGTTGCAGGGCCCGTGCGGCGCCGCGGGCTGTGGAATCCTAGGGAGTGGCTGCCTAGCCTTGTGCTGAGTTCGCTGCACCTAGGCCAAGTGCCGGATAGCCTGGGTCGGCGCTTCGACAACGTGGACTTCGTGCCGGCCGACCTGCTCGCCGATGTGCTAGTCGACCTCGCCACGACAGCGCGGCCGGAGGCACCCAATAACCACGCAGTAGTGTACAACATCCGTAACCCGCGGCTCACGCCCTGGCGCACATTACTGCCTGCCGTCACCGAGGCTGCCAAGACGCACCGTAACAAGACGCTCCAGGTCGTGCCACCGACGACATGGCTAGCTAGCTTGCGGGCGAGCAGCAACGCGGACGATGGTGAGGCGGCGGCGGCGGCGGCGGCGGCGGCGACGACGTCGAACCCGGCCGTGAAACTGCTGGACTTTTTCCAAGGCCTGTGGGCGGAGAGCACTGGCGACACGGGAAGGCTTCCGGATGCGCCTCAGCCCATGGCCGTCGGACGCGCGCTCGCCGCAAGCCCGGCACTGCGTGGCCTGTAGCCAGTTGGGCTGGAGTGGATGCGCAAATGGGTCGAGGAATGGGTCGTTGTGCGGCCCTCTTGAAATGCACCTTATTGATAGTCAGGTCCTGAAAGATACTCAGGGGCGGTACTCAAACGATTAGTACTCAGTACTCAGTACCCCTTTCTGCCTACGTCGGAAGGTACTGGCATCCCGGATACCACAGCGTCGTCGTCGAAATAAGAGATAAGAAGTTGTTTGTTGACGCCACTGATCACTCAATGAAATTTACTCTAACGTTTGAACACGTCAGCAACCAGACAAAGTACAAAGCTTGTATGCGAGACATGCCAGAAGGCGTCCCTTACGAAATGCGGGTTGAGTTTGTTTTGGAGAACGGGTGAGCAGTAAAAACGGGATTGGATTTGGAAGAGTCATTAGAAGATTTAATTTGGTTTGATCTTCAGCAAAATGCGTCATAGGAATCTGGCATGTATCTAGGTTAGGTATGCTTATTTTATAGCATCCAACGTGTGCTTGAAATAGGAATTACCGACTTCAGTTTTACCATAGACACTTTAGGCTTTTCGTAGATCCAGGGATCAGTGGAAAGGAGGTGGGCCGTTTGTTTGCCCCTCTGGTATCAAGAATGACTCAGTTCAAGGGATGAAGACGTCCCAATTGACAATCGAAATCAAACAGGTCCAAACCCCGGACAATGATCCGGCGTGAAAACTCTCAACCCCCTTCAACTCTCGGTCAAATCCAAAGGCAAGGGCAGTCTAGGGATATTCAGGAAACTGAGCTTGCCGCGTGATATCTCATACGGGAGTGCGTTGGCTTTGACGGATGAAACTGTTTGCAAGACTGAGAATGAGACAATAACACGGCTATCCTTCTGAATATCAATCAATGACACATTATTGGTGACAGATAGGTACCTTAGCTGGCATTTAATCACCATAAGCTGCAGATTACGCTATCTGCTGTGTTCTTTTTATCTGATATCTATTGCGCTACTGGGAGTCACTGCTGGGATGCTCAAGATCCTTTACAAAGGGCTGATGGAAACCTTGTTTTTTCGTAGGTTACCTGTATGTAGCAATTTTTTTATAAATGCTTTCAATACTGCCTCCTTTTCCACTTTCGAACTGGGCTGATTATCGAGATCAACTTTTAGCATTTGGAACCTTTCTATTTTTCTTCACCCAAAATCTTGAGTTCTTTTCCGCACCTAGCTAGGTCATCTAAGAAAGATTCATCAGCCATTCAAAATAGCAATCAGCTCTCCATGAATTCAGACGGGGGCAGTACCGGGCCTGAAGGTGTCAAGCCCGAAACTCCCTGCCCACAGTTGTTGGACAATAATTTCCCAAGCAGCCCTACAAAGGGAACCAAGCGTTCCTTTTCTGGAGATGGCGACGGTCCGGTATCGTCTCGACAACGACTATACAGCCGGAAGGTACCGATTTGGAAGGAGGGAGACCCACCGAGAACCATATCAAATCTATACAGGGGCATCCTCGAGTTTTGGCTCTTGGTCATATGCGAACAGTCGTGGCCGTTCTCATTTACTCCCGCTCCTCCAAAAACCGTTAATTCCGAAAATAATTCAAGGCGAAACTCTATTGCACCAGAGAAGCCACCCGTCCTCGGAACGATCGACTCGCCGGTGGAGTTGGAGCCCAGTGACGCAAAAGACGAGCAGAACATCTGGGATGAGGCGAGGTTTCAGCTGGTCGTAAAGCGTGATCAACTATGCATGTTCAAAGTTGGGATCTCTGACCGAGCTTTGGATAGCCTGCTCGAGAGCGAGTCGGATATCAACCGTGAGCTGGGGAAGATAGTTTTAGGGGTGTTACTGAGGCTTGCCATTTCAATGAGTACTGCTATAGGTATGATTGACTCTCGACGCAGTTGGCTTCTATGGCACTAACGACGCGAAGATATACATAAGACGAGCGAACAAGCAACGGTTAATGACGACATGCCACCCCTTCAGGAGAGCGCACAGAGGTTAAATAATCTCATAGAGGAGGCAACCAAGATTACCAGCGAAAATCCTCTCGATTATGAGTTTGCTACTACGACCCAGCTGCTTGCCAGGTTCCAGTTAGAAATTACCAGGCTATTAGATCTTAGCATCCCGATTCAACTTTCTACCACTGATTAAATATAAGTGAAAATAAAGTATCTAAACTAGGTACCCAACGTATGTGATAAGCGAATGCCTTCTTACGCGGAGGTGGCCTCAACGTGAAAATCCAGATCTCAAAGCTTCCAGTCCTGAAAACTTCTATGACATGCAAGTAATATGTATTAATCGTTGAGCTAGTGAACTGTAGGTCGACTTTGTCTCATTGAATCAAAGAAGCCCCTTTGCACTTATTTTAATTTTACATTAAATCCGCTGCCTTTTAATCGTAGACAAGTATATGAACTTTAAAGCCACTGCTTTGGTATGGCTCAGATAATTAGATAATTGGCCCATTAGACCATTGAAGAATCGATGCATTCTTTGGAGCCCTTTTTGCTATAGAATCGAAAGGACAACTCAAAATATCTCATATTTCCGTGTAGGTTAATTGTAATGACAGAGATCTGACGAATTTATAACGGTATCAACTGGGCTTCTTTATGGGTGGCACACGGGTACCCATCGAGATCCACGGATCTTTTTTTAAGATCCATGCGTAACCCACGGTTCTTTTGAAAGATCCATGGGTCTTATATTATACTAAAAATAAAAATAAAAGTGTTGGCAGCAAAAGAAGCCTTCCAGCATTCTGGATAGGATTTGAAAAACTTTGCAACCTTGAAATATTATCATAAATAGTGTGCTAATCAAATGTGTTAATCAGATGTGCTACTAATTAGGTCTGTTTACGAATCAGATATTTAATTTATTATTAGATGGGTACCCATGGATCATTTAGAAAGAACCATCCGAAACGAACCGACCCATGGCTCTGCGGGTCGTGTGTCGTGGGTATTTTTCGAGAAGCCTAGTATCAACACAAGGGGACAACCTAAACACTCTGGTATCCGGTTGGCAGTTTTACCTAGGGTTAGGGTTAGAGTTGAAATATCGAACAGTTAGATTCCTCGCTTGGTACAATACTTATATTGTGAACCTAAGGGGGCATTGTACTTGTATGAGAGCTATTGAACTCATAATAACGTCTTTCTTAAACGGTGTATTCATTTCATCTTTATTATTGACTGATTTGCACATTGGGATATAGCCTATCCATTAATTTAGCTTAGCAATCTCATCCTGAAACTCGGATGAATTGGATTTAAGTTTATTGAAACTCTTCGAATTCGTAGAGTTACTCGTAATAAACTAAATTAATCTAAGAAGGACAACCAAAGAGAATCAACGTAGTTACTATCAAAGTAATAAATGTGAAACCACTCATAATTTTGCCTGGATGGCGTCTTTATTTATACGCTTAAGAAAGAGAGTACGCAGTATTGCTGCTAAACTAGACAGCCTGACCCGCTGTGGTTCCATTCACTAATATCTACGCTCGTAGTTTAGTCTAAGCCCATGTGCAATCTACGCCCAAATCTACGCCCATTGTCTTTTCTACGCTTCAAATTACGCCCTGAGCTACGCCCTCAACTACGGGCCCACTGTCTAATCTTGAGGACACCTGAGGAAATTGGTATGCGGGTCGATGATGGTTACAATCCTTAGGAAACTAATATAGCTCTTGATATAATAGTGAAGTATATCATGTATTATAGAAGGTGCCCCCTATTATGAGCCCCTGAGAGGCCAGAATGTGTCCTGTGTTACACCGATTACCTTAGGGCGTAAGGCCCATATTGCCTATTAACTCTGCATATTGAAGTATATCGTAGGTATATCGTACTTGCCGTTCGTCTAAAGAAGCCGTGCGTTAGAGATAGCGTCCATACGAACGGCGGAAAACTAGACGCTAACGTTTTGAACGCCTCCTGCCGTACGTCCTATGGGCAATGTACAGCGTATTGCAACGCAAACAGTAAGAGCAAGACAACAGCAAGCAAATATCTTAGGTAGTGGATCACATCAATGAGCATCGAGTGAATGTGAATAGGAATGGCCTGATATTTTCCTATATAAACCCGGCCAGTCCCCCAGAGTCGATTCCTTTTCCCATACACTTCCACCATCAAGTCAACACAACCCAACATCATCAAGTGGATCAACACTCGACTCCTCCGCTTGAGATCAAGGCTTGGTTAAGGACTTGTAATCACTATCAACCAACGACAACCTGATACTATCATCTACCAAGTTCACCTAGGATCATCACCGTCGCGATGGATTCTGACTGGGATCAGCCCGTGAGGCTTCTTCCTATGAGGAAGGTGAAGGAGTAAGTTACCTACCCCCAACATGTTTCACGTAGACATACTAGGTTAGAAACTCGTGAGACTAACACATATGAAAAGCTTTACCGTCATGGGACTCGTCTGGATCAACCTTCCCAACGCGCCGATGTCTTTCTTCGTCCACCGGGCAGCAGCGATCGAGGCATCCGAAGTCTTGGGTGAGATGATGAAAGACGAAGGAAAATTCACGTTCGCGATCGACTACGACCCTAAGGACTTCAGCGGCGTGCTCAAGTACATGTACACCGGCGAATACGACGTCCCCGACATCGACAAGGAGATGCGAGTGCTAGAGGTCGACAGAAGCGACGACGCTCCCTTCTATTTCTTCTCAGAAGCCTTCTCCACGATGGACAACGATTTGGATCGTACTGACTTTTCCAAGATGGTCCAAGGATTCGTAGACACGTACATCCACCCGGAGCGCCAGCCCTACCCACGCGTGGACCCGTTCCTCCAGAACGCGGACATGACGGAGACCCTCCTGCGCCACGCGGACATGTACCTAGCCGGCAAGCACTTCCGGATTCACGGCCTGAGCTCGCTCGCCATGAACTGGCTCGCCCATACCCTCCTCCACTTCAAGGACACGTACCACAGCGTTCTGTGCATCAAGACGCTTGTCAACCACGTCTTCTCCAAGGCCCCAGTTGGAGATGCCATCCGCGAGATGCTAGCTTTCTACATGGCCTGCCGCCATTTTAAGTACAGATGGCACCCCCTCATGGGTGATGAAGGATTCCCCTACCCCCTTCGCAAGAGCAGATGGGAGATTGTCGGACGGTACATGGACCCGACGGATCTCGGAATGGTGAAGTGTGACGTGGAATCTGACTAGCCTCATTGGCGGCAATCTCGTCGTGGGAAATAGTTGAGATTCATTGGGATGGAGATGGACTTCCGGTTAATAGCTCTAGATAGCTATATAGGTACCAGGAGGATGGACTCTAACCAATGAGAATGAATTGCTTTTCGGAAAATAGTATGCCTTTTATGAATGTCTTTATCGTGAAACACTTTTTGCGTAGTTGCTTAGACCTTGGTGACTCGTTGACGTGACGGCCGACCATAACATAACCCACCAAAGGTGCTCCCCCCTTTTTCGACCCCGACGAGACTATTCGGAATTGCCCCACCCGCTAAGAGGTACCAATGCATGCATTACGCGTGGCACGGTACATGAGTAGGTAGATAATTCGAGATCATTTTCACATTTTCCCGACGATACTCAAATTTCAAAAATGCACCAACGGCGGTTTATTTCTCAACCTCGGGTGAGAATAATAACTAGCTTTCTAACGACACATTCCTATGCGTTAAACAATGCAATTCGCGACTATCGTTGACTGTATCCTAAAATATCAAAAACGGTTTCGATAAGTAGTCCGCGCGGGGATTTTGATTCCCTTATTTGCCGCCATTTTCCAGGTCGAGCAAAAAAAAAAAAAACATCGCATCTCCTCCTGCCCCCCTTTTCCCATAATAACACAAACACACGCATATGCGGATTTCGTTTCCGTAAAACCTCCCCTAAAAAAAAGATCCCAAAACGTCACCGTATCATCTTTCATCGACCCCGTTTCTTTCGTTTCCGCCATGCAAGATGTAGATAGGCAACCGGAACGCCGAGGGACGAGAGTCAAAACCCAACCATCTCGATCGTCCCCTTGAAAACCTCCCCTAATAAAAAGATGTATAATGCTGCCTCGAACAGACTTGCGCCGGCTATTTTATACCAGGGCATGCGAAGGTGCGCGTGACAAATGAGAACGACGTGTGAGGATGTCGCAAGGAGAATAAGATATCGGAGTCGTTGGTAAAAGTATGTAAAGGTACATGACAGACCGTCTTTGGCGTGCTTGTATGATGTAGAAGTAGTTTAATGGTAATGTTGATGGTAATATTAGACAAATGAGAATCAGTAATCGTGGTCCGAATGGTGAAAATTCAGATAATTATCCGGCCAATGCAAAATGCTGGGGGTATATAGTTCGGGTCGTCTAATTAAATATTTAGGTGGACGGCATGCGTGTAGTCGATGCGTTTAGTCTGTCGGCGTAGGTAATGGTAAAAGCTGGTAGTGATGGGTATATATGTATGGGCGGCGGAAGTATGGATAATGTTATTCGTATGATTGAGGTCCTGCATAGCATTTGCATGTAGTCAGGTTAAAATAGTTGGGTCTCGTCTCTATGCAAGACAATATTATCTTGCGGACGGATCTCTTGGGTCTGGGTATTGGTTACGTCGACCATTCTCGCCGCGAGCCGCAACCCATTCCGCATTCCCACTTTGGCGGCCGGGTTGTTCGGCAGGAAGCTTCTGATCGTCAGTAGCTGGTGTACCACCGGTTGCTCGAGCGACGGCGGGGACGGGCGGCGTGGGAGAGCTGGAAACGCCAGGAACGATTCGCGTGACGGCTTGCGTTATAGAAGCCACCACGTAGCCACGGAGCTCGCGGTCTTCGCTCGAATCTTCCTTCTCCAACCGGAACCGTTCTTCCTTGCTCAAATTGGCTCGGCGAAGGTTCTTGATCTCCTGCATGACGTAGAGTAGGACTTCCTCAGGACATCGGTTCCTTTCGCGAGCGTGCTCACTCTTGCGTACGTATCGGCGGGTGACGTCGGTAGCTCCGTCAACGCCAAAGGCGATGCAGTAGGACATCTGCTTTCCCCAGCCTTCCGAGTAGAGCCGCGGGTTATCCCAAGACTCCTCGCACGCATCCACATGGATCCACCGCTTCTTGTGCTCCGAGTATACCTCAGTCCAGATGTGGTCTTCTGCGTTCCATACCCAGCGCACACGGCCACCGACGGCTCGGCAGAGCATACTAAAGCAGTTGGCCCATTCTCCGCAACGGCCTCGTCTCGTCTTCAGCAGTTGCCACACGTCGCTGTAACGGGGAAATCGCTCGTATGCCCTACACGAGTGATTAGAGCATTCGTAAAGCTCTACCCGCAAAGCTCCACGAGCCGCTTCGTCCGGCTGTGGTTGCGTCATGCCTTTCGCTACCGTCGGCGACGCGCAGACATTACACGGTGGGTTGTTCACCCAGCTGAAGAAAATTCGCTTGAACCATCTGCAATTGATATGGGTTAGCTGTTATCCTCTCGAGGTGATGTCCAAAGATCTTCTCACCTCAGCAACGATCGGATCACACAATCCTGATAACCCCACTCCGCCTTCCGGCCATCTCCCATGCTGTCGGCGTAGGCTTGCATCAGTTGGGATTCCTCGTCGGCCTCGCTGTATATCCTGTCAAGCGGGATGACTTGTAGGGCCTCGTCGAGCAGTCCCGGATTCTCATACTTGATTGGCGTCTGCGACAACGACATAAGTAGGTTCCGGAACTTTTGCGACATACGATCATGCGCCGCAGGTGGCGTCGGGATGATAGGAAGGTTTCTTAATGAAGAATACGAAGGTGGTTGCGAGGAAGATGATTGGTGTCCATGGCCGTACGAGGTGGAAGGTCTGCTATCGCTTCCGGATGCTCTCAGGTTAGAGGATGAGGGTCGTTCTCGTGGGTCAGGTGAGTTAAGGCGCGATCGATTCGCTCGCGATTGCTCGAAATCATTTCGTCTCTTCTCACTTAATAGACTTTCGAATTGAATTCGGAGGTCTCGCGCCCATTCCTCCCCAAACTCTTCTTGGGTTCGGTCGGTCATGATGTCGTTGGTCTAGTCGTCCAGATTGAAGGACGAAGTCAAAGGCGACGGGATTGTTCTACAAGATAGGGTATGGAATCGGACTGCAGGTACAAGTAGTCCGGAAGAGGTTCTGGGGATATTAGAATTAGACTGAACCACCCCTAGCTTAGGCCAAGTCGAGATTACGCGGAGCGACGATAGACTTTCGTCAGCTCACTGTTCCTTGGTGATTGTGAACTAGTTGCCCACCCCCCTCGAGAACTCAAATCGCCACCAGCGAGCGAGGGGGTTCGTTCTCGTTCGAGCAGATGGCCCAACGCTGGTCAATTTCGTTCAATCGTGCTAACGGTCATCGGTCGCTAGCATTCGTGTGTCGTGTATCGTGTGTTGTATCGTGTGTCGTTTCCTCTTTATGTCGCACCGCGGTCGGCGTCGGCGTTGGCGTCCTATTTCTCGTTTCGGTAAATCGTCCTCCCCTCTTCGAGCTGTCGCGCACGGGGTCCAAGTCTAAAAGAACGGACGACGGAATCGATTCAACGTCGAATCTACCAGACGAAGAAGAGTCGAGACGAAAGCGGAAGAACCGTAAATATGGATTGACGGGATGGCGAGGTTGAAGATGGGAAGAGGAACGGAATTATTAGGTATCAGATATGAGAAAGGCAGGGTAATAGGAATAGGGTGTAGGGGACTGGGGATGGATTACAGATCTACTACAGTACGTGTACCTTCGTAAGTTGGGGAGTGCTAAAGTGGTGGGGGGGTGTGTGTGTGGTGTATGTGTGTTGCGGATGGGTGTGGGTTCTGACAGGGAGCTGGGTGAGAAATCCGACGGACGGGGCCAGCAAAAAGGAAATTTCGTTTGTTTAAAGTGCATGCGTATTCGTAGGCGTAGGCGTAGGCGTGTAAGGTTAGGCCCAGATGTACCTAAGATAGACTCGCTACAGTGCTAGGCGGTAGGTAGGCAGTAGACAGCAGGCGGTAGACAGTGGGGAGTAGGCAGAATAGGTGTAGGCGTTGCGTTGCGTTGCGTTACTTGCCGCTAATTTTGCTTCGGTTCGGTTTAGTTTAGGATACCTTTGGTTCCTATGGACTCCTGCGTGTTCCTGAAGTATTCCTGTATGGTTCTTCTCTTCCTCATGTCGCATATCGCCTGCGTGGTGGGTAAGATGAGAAAAAAAAGAGGGAAATGCCCCATGGAACCGCCTTGGCAAGGACTTGCGTAGGCTTCGTAGGCTTCTCCGCCTTCTGCTCATCTATCGGCCACGCAATTGGCTAGAGCATCCAACTAAATACAGTGCTAAGCCAAGACCGAGAGCCATCGGGACTGTACTTTCGCGGCAGAAGCGCACTAGGGCACAGAAGAGACAGCGTGAACGCGCGTCTTCTTCAACGCCCGACCAATCATCTAACACGCATCGCAAGCATCCAACCATGACAAGTGGAGTCACATCGAATTACTTTTTGTATCTTTTCATCTGTCTCCAGCATTGTCGTCTCAATTGAAAAGAACTAGCGTGTGTCTTGGTATTTCTTAGTCTTTTGTGTCTATTCGGGTCCTACGTAAGTGCTTTGTATTATTTATCTCCCTCAGACCTAAAATATGTCAATCTCAAGAAGAGACAACCCGAAAAAAGCAGACGTGTATGTACACGATGTAGGTCCGTCACTTCGCATCTTAGACGAATTGGGCTAATTATGTTACAATTCCGGTCTGCTTCCGAGATATTGTAGTATGGATCGTTACCTTTTGTGGAGGCGATGACGAGGCGTGGCTTTTGGATCGTGGCTGAAACTGCTGCTAAAATGAGGCCAGGCCGTTGATAGGCGATTCTTAGCATAGCCCGAGTCTTTGGGGCACAGTGCCACCTTTGTTACCCCTTACCTTCCCGCATTCGAATCCTTCCATTGCTTCTACATGGCCTCCCTCCGTTTTGACACTCTCATGATATATGATCTGAATCATCGCGGTCGAAATATCAATATTTCAAGCGTTGGTCATCTGTTATCTATTAAACTACGCAAAAGCTTTCCTCCCAATAAACGCTACAATAGATAATTGGGTCATGCGTAAATGTATGCATAAGACTCGTCACCGAGTTTGACACCATGACCAAAATCCGATTCTTCGTCCGTTGTAAACCTCCCAGCCACAACTATAATATGTACCGTGACCTCAGCTTTCAGCCTCGTCTTCGAATGAAGTCTCTTCATGCTCGAACGGCTGATACCTCGCACGTACACAAAACCTTTCTCTATCAGCCTAGCCGACCGATCTCTCGGTAACCCGGGCGTGGCCCATACGAATGGGCCACGGAATGGAATAAAATTGTCGGTCAGCACGGCGGTAAGCTTAAATTCTACCTTTCTGTCCCTCAACAATCGTCCACCGGCCCGATTGTACGAATGAGTTGTACGTGGACAATAATCCCACGTGTCGTACCGTATGCAAGTTCCAACGCGCGGTGTGTTACCTAAACTCTACCGACTCGGGGAGCCTCCAGATATCAAAAAGTAAAAAATATGTGATTCGCCATTGGATGACGCCGCAAAAGTGACTGGTCATAGCTGGCTCATCTGGGTTCAGCTATCTTTGGATTACGTGAGAGATTGCCTATGTCTCTCTACTCTTCTTGTCTTAATGAACCGACTGACTATAACCAACGCAATTGGTATCGTCTCTGCTTGCGTGCTCGTCTTCGTTTTCATGACAGACTTTCTATTCCTCTTCAATCGTTCCCTATTTACGAATCACTCGAATCACTCGTATCAAATTCTCGTCCATCATGTGGGAATCCCTTCGTGTGGTGTGTATCTAACAATCCAGTCCCCCTTTTTAGCGTCGAGGCTGCTTGCGCGTCCTTCTCCCCCTTCGAGAGACTTGCGTGTTTCTGACCAATAACAGCGTCGCCACCTCTTTCGGACGACGAATCCCACCGCTCCTGTCCGGTGATTTGCTAAGCTAGTCTTTCCCTCTTCTGGGTCGGTTGCTACGTTGCTTGCTTCGGCTCTTTACATGTCGTCTACCTTTTCCAGTCTTGGCGGTCCTTTCAATTCGAATTCTGCGGCTGACTGCCACGAATACCGCAGCTAACAGACGTATATCATGTAACATTATCGAACCCATCGAACCCACCGAACCCGGGTCCGCGAAACCAAAATTACCTCGCCATTTTCTGTCTTCCAGTCTCTACGCGAGAGATAAGTCGTCCGGGCTGCCAGGGTAAAAGATCAGACGAACAGTTTACCTGGGTAACAAATACGTTGATCGTAGTTTAATGGGTTTCACATTCGGCATGATCCGACCCAAGACCATTTGTTCGTTCGTCACCCGGAAGAGTCTGTATCCTCGGATCGTCAAAGCTTCCGAACGACCCCAGACTTTAGGAACCGTCTTGGCACACTTACGTACCTTTTCAAATAGTCTTCGCATCCCGGGACGAATCTCGCTCGCACTCGCAACAATTACTACCACGTAGGTAAGATATCGGCCGTAGAGAGACTTGCGTAGGTGGTAGACTAACAAACGCGACGAATTGATCATTGCTTACTTTAGGTCAGCAAACGCGACAGGCTGACAGGGAATACGTCTGTACTCCCCAGGACGCGCGTCTCTGCCTCCAGACTTCGAAGCACATGGGCTTTCCCTGGTGGAGACCCTTACTCTGAGCCTTGTATCCCTGTCGATCTCCAAATGACGGCATGGTAGATCGATAGACCCCTTGTCCAGATACCATCGTAGGTTTAGCGGATTACCACCTTATTATTAGCTGCGACCGCACGCAAGCAAATGGCAAAGCGGTCAATATGTTGCTGCGTATGTAATACAAAGAACTATCAGAAGGAATTACCCACAAGCTTCCATAAAGACCTAGTCGCCTCGTGGGAAAATCTACCTAGTGACACGCAGCGATACCCCTTCTTCTGAAAGAACGGCGACTTACTTACCTCCCTTACATTGGATCCCGAATAACCGGGCGCGGGCGCGTTACCTTTTAACGTCCATCTCGGTCAAACGCCCACGCCTAGACCACCCCCAACCTTTGCACCCCTTATCATGCTGACCTGGTTCGCCGTCCTAGATAGAACCCGATATCACGCCAAGCTTTTGATATATGAAATCTGATAGTGAGCCGCAACCAATTCGCAGCGGGGCGTTATATATGATAAGACGTCTACGTCGGCAAACTAACCCCCCAACGAACCCCCATCTCGTTACTTGGCCCTCGCTGTCGACATATTGGCCTGCGCATCTATTCAGACAAGCCCAAACTCCCACGCCGCCGGTATGTAGATTTCTAAGCAGGTGGATAAATCGCATCAACTCGTACCTGGCTGTCCTGGTCGTGAGCATGTTTTAATTTAGCGGTTGTACGTAAGCGACGCGAGGTATTCAGATTTCGCGGTCAGCCGGACTGTCGCGTTCGGATGTAGATGTGTAAGAAATTCTAGAACTAGGTCTCGATTCATCTGATGCTAGGGTATCTCATTCTAGAAGGATTCTATCATCTCAATCGTCTGGGATTTCCCTTCATCCTAAGTTTAGGTACGCAATTTGCTACGTAGTTTGGAGATCGATCGGTGTAGACCTATGCTTTCATCTCAAAGCCTTTCGTCTTATTATATCGGCAGAGTTAAAGGGAAGTGATTTTCGGCTCATGTCATCCCAGGTACTGCCGCTGTTTCATTTTTCTGAACTTTGATCGCGTAACGTCCGAAGTTGTAGCTTGCTGGTGGACTCGCCCGCTGACATAAGTGTGGTAGTAAGAATTAATTACGTTTCAAGCTGATTCTGAATGACTGTAGCCCGAGAAAACGCATCAAGCCTCTTGGTACAGGTCCAGGATCCCCCACTCCGTCTCCTATCCAGTGTCAATCACTTTCTACAATCCTACTGTAGCATGTAAGCTATTAGGCAAAGCCGAGTGCAACAACAAATTTCTACGTATTAGCCACCTTATCGCCACCCAGAACTTAAGGCAAACCGGACATTCCCGTGAAAGTGTATACCTTACCTACATCAACCGTTTCAGTTGAGAGGATATTGTGTACTGGCAATTCAGAATTATTACTCACATGTCCAGGAATATTATCTAACCAAGGCGAAGGAGGCAAGTCGGTGTTGATCAATATAATTCAATATGAAATGTTTCAAATCGAGGGAGGATTCTAGACCACTCCAACTTTCAAACAGCACTCCCAGTGAAAGTACTCGCTAGGTTCCTTTGGTATCTATCTAGTACAAATACTAAGATACCTAGGTAAGATCTAAGCATAGCGACATGACTACTGGGGACATATGAGAATCGCTTGGTGCATGGTAAAGCACCTGGGAAGTGTCTCATACTTCGGTTTGGGAGCGTAGTTGGTTCGAATCCAGCAGTGAGTTACCGCATTTCTTTTTATTCATTCTGATAGAACACCAGATAAAGTACCTTTTATTTTAGAAAACTGATCTGCTAGATTTTCCTACTATCATCCAGTATTAATACCAAGGTTGACGATAAGTTGATACCAAGATGCAAGAGACGCTTGATGCAATGGTTAAGCACCTAGAAGGTTCGTTATAGATCTCCTGTTACTCAGAACAATTATCTAGCTGAGCACTTCATCGAATAGTACTCGCAGCTAATATAATGGGTTCGCACAAACTTTATAGATCATCTATAAGTCCCGGGCATGATCGTTTCGTAAGACTCTCTTAGCCAAAGACCTCGGAAATAAGTAAGCATGCATTTTTCCTCTTTCTCAAGTTATGCGTAATTGCACAAAGTAGTTCTTGACTTTCACATAACACCTTTGCTCAGAACTGGGACTGTTAGGTCATTGTCGCAGTTCCCGTCGCTGCTGGGTTTAAGGGGGCGACGGTCACGTGATACCCGGAACCCCTTGTCGCGTTGCGGCTGGGTGTGCCGTCAGATGTTTCATCAGCCGCAAAATATCAATTCGTCATGCACTAACTACGGTGACAGCACATTGTCTAATAACGAGGGATTGACATTCTGAGCCATAGCCATGGTGCAGTACAGCCCCCTTGATCCTGACCGCTCCGAGATCCGACTGCTCGTTTTGCAACGAAGTAGATTAAGCGATCCCGTAAGATGCACTTTGCGCACGGTCTCGCTTGATACCCCGCCGTACTTCGAGGCGCTATCTTACGTCTGGGGAGATATGTCGGTGAAGAAACCCATCACCGTAGACGGAGAAGAGTTTCAGGTGACGGTGAACCTCGAATCCGCGCTTCGTGCCCTCCGACGGCCGTTTAGGCAGCACACGCTCTGGGTAGATGCCGTGTGCATCAACCAGGACGACATCCCGGAGAAGAACATCCAGGTGCCGCAGATGGGCCGGCTCTACGGCAGCGCCGGAAGCGTGATCGTGTGGCTCGGGTCGTCCGACCCTAATATCCAGCTTGCGGTTTCGTGGGCGCAGACCTACATAGCTAAGAAGTATACGCTCGCTTCGGCGTACTGGGCGAAGCTAGACGCGAGAGCTAAGTTCTCGGAGAGTGCCAGGTACGAGAAGGGTAGAGCATGTCTGCAGGCTCTTGAGGGGTATCTTGACCTCTTGGGTCTGCCCTATTGGAATCGCATGTGGACGTTCCAGGAGTTCAGTCTTCCGCAGGATGAGCCGTTATGCTACTGTGGAGACGTCGCCTTTAAGGCTACTATGGTGCAAGCCGCGCAATCTGCTATTCTTCAGGACGGAATTGGCTTTTTGGATCAGCTCATGGAGACTAGCGCTCGCGAGTGGAGTGAGCTGAGCGAGGAAGAGAAAAAAGAGAGGGGTAAGATTAAGTCGAGGATTGAATCCAAATGCCAAGTAGTTCTGGGAAACATGCTGCCTCCCCTGCAGAAGATGCGAAACGACTGGCGCGGCGCGGAAAACCCACTTCTATATCTTATAGGTGCTACGGCAGAGAGAAATTGCTACGACAAGAGGGACAAGGTATACGCTGTGTATGGCATGGTCCCAGAGGCCCAACTGGTTTATCCGCCGGATTACGCCAAGCCGGTCAAGGACGTGATGCTGGAAACGACCGCGTATATGATAAATCATGAACAGGCGCCAGTTATCTGGGGGTTCTTCGAACTTCGCATCGACAGGCTTTTAGATACGTCCTATCCATCCTGGGTGCCTGATTTTACTCTCGTTAATTCCAGAACCCCATCCGGAGGCGCAGGCGTTGCCGAGTCCTTGCGGCGATCCGAGGATGCCCCGCCGGCAAAAGTGACAACAGACCTCTCGACGGCGCATCTCTGGGCGCGAAGCTTGGGAACCTGCAGGATTGTTTTGAAGTTCGACTCGCTCGCTTCGAACGTCCTCATAAATCAATTTTGTGGGCTCCTTCAGAAAGGGCCTTCCGAGGCATTGGAGAGTGACGCCGGGAAATCCATAAGAAAGCCGGATACCCTAGTTCCTAGGATGGTACGCGCATTCATCGCGCACCACGTACGGCAACATGAATACTCGACCGAGGAGATCCTTAAGACGTTCGACTTGATATTCGACTTTAATACGCCTACGCGACCTATTGGCAATCATTGCTGGGCTATGATAGAGGATGCGGCGCAGGATCTCACGGGCAAGACGTTATTCGTCACTGAAGGCGGTTGCTTCGGCATCGGCGTAGACGACATTAATGATGGCGACGTGGTCACGATACCCCCGCAGACTAGAGCTCCGATGGTGTTTACGAGGGAGGCCAATACCTCGACGAGCGGAACGGAGTACTATAGGATGGTGGGTACCGCGTACATAGACGGTGTTATGAATGGGGATTTATTAGATTCCGATCTAGTAACAACGATTGAGAAGCAAAATCTAGAGGAGTTTCTAATCCATTGATGTCGATAGTTGTTCTAAGAATTATGAGCTAGTTGATGTTAAGATACTAAGTTTATGAAATAAAAGTCTTATCACGATCACCGCCACCAAGATATATCACGCCCGATTCATATAATATTACCACTAGTATAGCTATATGTAGAGACTACACATAATCCTTCCTAATAACATGCTCGATGTTGCTTAACAAAAGAAAGTGAGATTATCTTAGAATTCAGGCCCAGCTCGCAGCAGTTTTCATACATTGTAATATATAAAAGCCTCCTAGGTCTGTCCCATTGCTGTTCGATATCTCCTCATTGACAACTAGGCAGAGGCGCCTACTAGTTGAAAAGTCGTTTGCCACCAATCATATCTGAGCTGTAATGCTTCTCTTTCTGCTTTTGATTCCTCTGGGGTGGGGTTCGGTTTTCCCTCAAAGGCGTGTGGCACGCCCTCCCAAACTTTCGTGGTGAGGGAGACACCGTCCGCCGCCAGCTTTTCCATTAATTGTTTATCCTCCTTACAGAAGAAGTCCTCCGTCCCAACATCGACGTACGTGCGTGGAAGTCCGGAGAAATCCGCCAATAGCAATTTGGCGTACTTTCTCTGCTCCTCCGGAAGAGAATCTACTCCTTTGTGGTACTGTTCCCAGCCCGATCTCAGGAATCTTTTCTCTCCCGTCAGTTTCTCTCCCAACACTTTCAAATTCTCCTTTAGTTTCTCTTTTAGAGTCTCCTTTTTGTCTTTCTCCTTTTTGTCTTGTTTCTTTTCGACTTTGGGATTTTCCCAATTGGTGTCTGGGTCCGTCATTGGATAGACGTACATGCCTCCGCACGGAGGAATGCCATCATCCCTCGCCCGTAATGTTGCATGTAATGCCAGATTTCCGCCGGCGCTGCAACCCATAAATCCAACCCTATTCTTGTCGATGCCAAGGTCACTCGCATTCGTGATAGCCCATACATAAGCTGCGTAAACATCGTTGGCCGGCGCGGGAAAGGGCTTCTCCTGGGCCAGTCGGTAGGATACGTAGAAAACAGTGAAGCCACTCTTGGCCAGGAAGCCCTTTCCAAGCTGTTTTATACGGAATCGGTCTAGCATGGCGTCTTTCATGTTTATGGGCCGCTTGATGAAGCCGCCGCCATGCGCGTAAACTATAGTTGGGCAATTCTTTGATACCTCGTTTTCGTCGAAAACCTCCCAGACGGGAATAGGATAGCCGTCTTCTGATGGGACGCGGTGTTCCTTCATGACGAGTTTCTCTTTCCGAGAGAACTCTTCCAGAGACATGATGAAGTTCAATTCCTAGCGGGTTGGGGGGTTTCGGTGTGTAAAGTGGAAGTTGTAAATATTTGTTGGGAGAAATGTCGATCGGAACCAAAAGATAGAGTGATATTTCGCAAGTGTAATCTAGGTAAACTACCTACGAAAGGCTGGCTTTTATATACAACTTATGACTGCCCAGCTCTTCCACTTCCTTGATCCCTGACGTTGGAGTCGCGTGGTTTCTATATGCAAACAAGATAATCCCATCTACACAATGGGGCTTTCAGTGACTCACGCATTATGGAAAGGTGGCGAAGTTAGCGTAAGTGAGTAACTGCTTTAACTTGATTGTTTCTTGACACAAAGGATATGTCACAGAGCATGAAGAAGTTGCTGTCAGATAGTCAGATACCACGTTTCCTTCCGTCCTGTTTAGATGAAATTATATCGATAGATAGAGATATAAGATTAGATATGCGATAAGGTAGATACGCGATAAGCATAATCGGGAGAAACTCGGAAAGTTGAATTCAATCACGTGACATCCCATACGTAACACTAATACGAATAGTGCGTACTCTGTGACAATCGCCAATAAGCTCATCTGAAAAGTGATCGGAGATATTTCGTTAATAAGTTTGGATGTGTATAATGTGGGTGACTTCTGAATTTGATGGGAATAGGTGAAATCGGGAAGGAAAATGCCTCTTAGTCTAGTAGACTTGTAGAGCCAGTCAAGGTCTCTTATCGTACGTCCAGGTCACCACCATTCCTACTCAGCTTGTATCGGTGGCGGCGGCAGCCACAGGGATGTCTGGCAGTTCAATGACCAGCTGAAAAATCCCCTAGTTCATTACGTAGAAAATGAACTGGCGGATTCGTCCTATACACAGGTATATTTCATATGCCAGCCTACCCCTGTCTTGATTTAAGTTTTATTAACCTACCAACTAGAATTATGAAGGGTAACATGATCAAGAAATTACAAAAGAAGTAATCCCGCATAATTGGAGGATATGCCAGTTGTCATCTCTTCGATCGCCGTTTGTAGCTGTGGCTTTATTGGAATCTGTACTTGCTCCACCCATCTGCCACTTCCCGTGAAATTTGCCGGAGAAACCGACAGATGGTTGAAAATTGCAGGGGTGTTCATATGTAGGTAGTTGAGTAGGTATCTTAAGGCTGCATACCTCCTAGTACATGGGAAGTTCTCTATCAAGGTCAATGAGAATGTAGACAAACGACCTTAGAAGCGCCCGTTTGACCTCCGTTGTAGATATTTACCTGACATGCTTTTGGTAGACAATAGATTCGCCGGCACTTTCGTAATAACATGCTTGATAATTGATTAAAGAGCTGCAGAAAGATGTAAACGGCAACATAGAAAGAATATCAAATCAGACAGGCAGCATATCTGTTGCGGAATTTGTAGCTACCCCCGTAGTAGGTGAAGCCAGGTATCATATGTATGTACCTATCCTCTAGCAAGCAGTACTTGCGTACTTCGTGTCTGCCTCCTGCGGGTACCTTCCTCGGATCGTGTAGTTCATCGTCGCCGAGAAACACTTCTTCCACAAATTTCCTTCCCACTTTTCTTTTTTATTTTAAATTCCGCCATCAGGTACTTTCATTTCTTCTAAACCTACCAACCTAACCTTCAGCATATGACCTACTGCGGCATATTTCAAGATGTTAACGCTGGCGCTCTGTAATACCGTCACCTTTTTCTACCCTATGGGTAACACGCCCGCCGTGGCACTGACTCAGGATATTCCTCCTGGCGGGCGGGCAGATATTCTACTCCTTGGTTGCGGAGACGTGGGTAGCATCCTCTTCACCAGTCATGTCGATGGTAGATACTCCCGATTCCTACGTTATTCGACAATTACCTAGCTAACAACATTGAACAGCTCGACCTATGGATATAACTTGTTGCGACAACCAAAAAGCTGTCATAGGTGAGTGTCGATGTTATTTATATTTAATTTAACTTGCTGACATATCTGGCTGTAGCTCGTAATGTCCTTCTATTCTCACTCATCATCGACGACGACGATAATAAGAATGAGTCATCGATCTGGTGCATTTACTTCCACTTGTACCTCAACGACAACGCCCGTACACTTCTACGTTTGCAGGCTAAGAAGCTTCTCGAGTTGTCGACGACAGTGGATGTCTGGCGACAGAGCAAATACGGATCTCGGCTCGGCTTCTGCGACTCGGACACTCTTAAGGACGTCAGAAAGATGTGGGAATTCTACAGTCTCGAGCAGGAGGGTGAGGAGCTGTCGCAGTTTCAGCGCCTTTTTGAGTCCACCCTCCAGCAGGCCCGGGAGTTCAGAGAAGCACGGGGTTTTGGTCCCGCCAACACCCATCCGGCCGTCAGTGGAATGCGGTCGGTTTCGCCGGCGGTTTCCGGCACCGCGGATGATTTCAACAGACTGTGCAGACATTTTTGGAAGCACTGGAGTACCGAGCTTCGCTCCGACGTGCGAGCAGGCGCTGAACACCCCAATCCTATGTTCCTGACATCAAAAGATGACGCCAGATTCTACTACGGCTGCAATCCGTTGGATGGGTTTCATCTAATCACCCCTTACGTCTCTCCCGATTCTGGTAGTCAGCTACTCAGATTGGATAGCAGTATGTCTCGGCTTCGAATGATGGTGGAGGCTGCCCAAAAGGAGTTTTCACAGTGGGCCTCTTCATATAGAAAGCACAGCCCAAACATCACAGTCCGCTTCTTCGTCGGAGAAGCCCTACCGTTCGCCCACACGCTACAGCATCGGCGCAAGACCGGGGCCAATACGGCCGGCTGGAATCGATCCCAGCACCGCCCGGGGCGTCTGGTCCTCGATGGGCTGGACTACTCGTCAGACCACGCTCCATTAATATTCGACGTTATCGACACCTCTACCCTGCTCGTTGACCTGGGCCCTGTGACGCTTCTGACAGCTGCTTCTCCCTTGCTACGTAACTCTCTTACTTCTACCTTGTACACCGGATTCAATGGCAAACATCCTAGAGACCGTTTCGTGCTTCTAGATTTTACCCTGTGCAATCCCGTCCCAACAATGCTGGCTCTTCTTGGTTTATTCCCGATCGACTACTGGACCAACATCGCCTCTTTCTCCCATGCCGATGAAGACCTTCTTAACGAGCCGACCTGCCCTACCCGGGAACTATTTGTACGAACGACGTGGAAGCGTCCGGTTGCCATGGAGGGACCTCTAGGACCGCAAGCTGGATTGGTGAAGTTGCGGTTCAGTGCGAAAGAACTTGCACGCGTCTTGAACTCAGTTTACGCGGATATGCTTTACCAGGAGGAAGTGGCGATCTTCGGGCTTGGTCGCCAAAGTCTTGGAATTGGTGAGTTTCTTCATAAAAAGTATCACCGAGCTGCTTTCGCATCTTTTGTCGGTTTTGTCAAGACAAGAGTTGAATGCGACGACTGGGACTCTGCAATGAATATCCTTCTCAGTCTTGTCAAGGAAAGGGAGTACAAACCGATGAATATGGAGCAGTTCCAAGAGCTGATTATCTACCTTCACATGTTCGACATCTTCTCGTTGGAGAAGACCACACAGTGGAGTAGCCAATACGAGCCGGGATCTCTCCCTATCCATATCACTCCTCCCACTACAGAGACAGGGGAAAGCTGGGGAGAACTGCGACAATGGAAAGAGATTCCGCCTGTCGTCTGTGTGACGCTCAAGGTTCCTCGAGAGAAACTAGAGGAGCTACTTCACACGACCTACTTCGGCGCAGCACCCGTCCATTGCAGAATTGGAGACGCGAATGCGGCTGCTAACGGACGTCTAAATCTATTCAGGGCCTGCCAGATGGCGTTTGGCAAGGTTTCCACCATTGGCACCCGTTACAGCGATTCCTTCGAGCTATCTATTACAGAAGACGAGACTGGCTGGCGCGGATCATCGGCACTCATCGTTTCATTCTACGTCTCTTCCTACTCGCTCCTCTCACAATCGCGGAAAGCGGAGATAGCTCTCGCAGTCGTGACAGGGTTAGAATTAGCCCCTAAAATATACGAGACTACTCTTGAAGACTCCGCCAATGTCTACGTTACTCGATATGTCCCAGGTCAGGCGAAGTTTCCGGCCATTCCCGGTTTCGCCGAAGCCGACTTCACGGATCCGAGCGTGGTTAACCCGGGCTGTAAGTTCTTCCTAAGCGCAGGTGTGAGTATCAATAAGGAAACGAAAATCGAGTCTATGACCGCCCGGTTCGAAATTACCTCTCCGGAATATCAGTCCACGCTCCAGAACTGCGAAGTGAAGGTTTCGACCGAGTCTCCGTATCAAATCGCAGTTACGTTGGGACAAAAGATACGTTTAACAGCAGCTTTCCCCGTGCTAGTAACGAAGGACTCGAAGACAAGAATTGCTCGAAAGTCTTGCTACATCGAGGTTATTGTACCCACCGCCACCGCCGCCGCCATGGAATGGACGAAGCACAAAAACTTTATGTACCCGGTTCATCTCGTGGGCGGAAAGCTATCGAACTGGAACATGCCATACCTGAATCTTGAACATTGTCCCGTTATCGACCGAGCACTTATCACCAAGTTGGATTGGTTCGTTCCTCATTTGAAATCATCCTTCTCATTACGAGAGGAGGAGACAGAGACTCACGCAGAGGAAGCCCGTTCATTCTTCAAACTCATCCTGGTCACGCTGTTCACTGAATTCGGGAAAAGCCGAGTAATCGATCTGTGCACTGAAAACAATCGCAATCGCATCCTTATTTTTCCATCCGACGTGCGCGTCGACTTAGCTAACCGTACCGTGGTACTTGATTGTGCCATTCTACCCCTGCACGAGGAATTGACAACCACGTTAGCCGAAATACTCCCCTTCGAAGGGGTCGAGGTTCTCCATTTTTGTACGTCTGATCATACCGTGGAGCTCTACAAGCATGTCCTACCGGCCTGCGTAGAGCGCTGCAGAACCTGGGAGCACCGAGACGACTGCGAGTACGCCAGCAGCTCCAAGGTTCCTCTGAGTGTGGAGCCGGACAAGCCCTTCCTGTGCACATGCGGCAACGGAAAGTTCCCCGCGGACTTCATCACAGGCTTGGCGGACTGGGACGAACTGTCGAAGCACGCCGTCCGCGCCGCCATATCGCCCGCGTTCTGGGCACCCTACGCCGACGAGGCTTGCCGGACATCTGGGGGAGTAAACAAGGAGCTCGTCCTCTGGAAGAAAGACTCTTGGGGAGGAGGCCCTAGCGGAGCAAACACTAGTACTGACGGATGCACTAAATGCGGAAAGATGAAGAGCAGCGATGGGACCGAATTACTGCTTTGCAGTAGATGCAAGAAGGTCAAGTACTGCAGTCATAAGTGCCAGAAATCAGACTGGAAAGTACACAAGGTGTTGTGTAAGAATGAGACAAACCGTCAGTAGCTGGGTACCTGCCTACGTGCAGGGAGGAAACCGCCGATAGTCTTATAGTCACCATTAGATAGTCTAGTGTTGAGATGAAAATGCGAGCTGTTTTTGCACCCAACTAATTACTTGACCTATTTTATTTTAACATATTATGAATAAGCGCGCGTAGGAAGTAGGACACGTAAGACAAGTAGGTCCCAGTAAGAACACACGAGTAAGAATAAGATATACTATATGTCGTCTTTTTCGTCTTCTCTTCCTATTTCTCGCTCTTTTCTCTCTCCCCCCTCTCCCCCCTCTCCTCCCTTTTCTTCTTCTTCTTCTTCTTCTTCCTCCTCCTCCTCCTCCTCCTCCTTCTTCTTCTTTTAGTTCTTGTTGTTCTTCGTAGTATGTCTGAGGAAAGAACACATGTCCTATCTTGCGGATCTTGAGGATCTCTTGTCTCGATCTTAAAGACAAGGAAATGACTACCCACCTGGAAGACAGGGAGTCTTGAAGACGGGGTATTTAGGGGACATTTCATCTTTAAAACACCCTATCTTCAAAATCAGCCATCTTCGAGATACTTTATCTCTAAGATGAATATATATGATTAACAATATAAGCATATTGGCATATTGTCATATTTGATGATGTTGGCAAGTGTAAATATGGTGTGTTAGCACAAGTGCCGTGGACCGTTCATACAAAAGTGTCAGAATCGAAAAAATCCATTTATGTATTACCTAAACAGGCATAGTACACA
>JAOXNQ010000007.1:1680086-1733770 GCA_028571165.1 Hypoxylon perforatum
ATGTCCACAACCGGCACATCCTGTAGTAGTCTGGTCAGCATCAACTATGCATCGTATCGCTGCGGATGTTTCTTTACTCGGCGGGGATGATGCCCGCCGCGCCGTTGGTCGGTGCCGTCACGATGCGGCCGCCAGCTGCGTTCGTCTCGTTAACGGCGATGGCGTAGACGGCCAGGTAGTCCATGGCTGGAAACGTGGTGCGGCGGGAGGGAGAGGGCATGATCGGATGGTAGATCGAGCCGTGTATGCGAGGTGGGCCTCGCTTTCTAAAAGTGCCTTTGTGGCTCAATGCCGTTGTCGTTGAAGCCGTCGGTAGTCCGGACGTACTCGAATCTTCAGGTAAAGTTTTGTTACCATCACTTTTCGGTGAAGACAACCGACCCTGCGAGTTAGTCATTCCGGGGCTCTGGGTATGAGAGGGATAGAGACCTCTCGTCAACCGCTTATACAACGCTGGTGCTCGCCTATGCAGCTTGAGCGAACCTGGCAGTGTGGTATCAAGGGGCGCTTGAACGCCTTCCAGTATGCTGTTGTCCATGACTTCCCAGATGCTCAAAAGTTTCTTAAAGATTTCGTCATCTGTGTAGCCATGGCTTTTCTCGTTCTCGTACACCAGCTGCGCAATGGTCAGATTATGTTTATGACATAATGCTAACAAGCTGCGCGCATCGCGGAACAGATAGCGGGGTTGCTGAGAAGCGGCCTCTGTATCTGGCGCAGGCGAAGTAACAGAAGAGGTTGCACCCGTCCCAGTTTCACTTAGAACCATAGCTTCTTCAGGAGGCTGTTCATCCTGCGACTTCACCTCGGGGCCAGTTCGACGATCTCCGGCGGCGTCTGCTCGCCTTATCTCCTTGTAAAACAAGTTTTCAGCCAAATCAGCCGGGTGGCCACCGCCTCCTTCAGCCTGCAACTCCCTAGAAGCGCTTTCCGCAGCTTCTTTTGCCGCTGCTGCGGTGGCGGCCGTTGATAGGGCACCGTTTACTACGAAACCACCTCCCACACTAAAAAAATCGTTGGTTGCCAGCAGCATACCCTCGTTGTCGAATACCATGAAGCGCATCCCGTTGCTATGCAGAGGCAGTTTCTTACTCCACTCCCATTTAAAGTCTTTCTCATAGTCGAAATCGATCTCCCTGCCTTTACCTTCTGGAAGCCCATGACCTAGGTACAGCTTCTTGTCCTTCTTAATCTGTGTAAAGCGGGACGGCACGTAGGACGTATCAACGGTCTCTACATTGGCGCTCTCAAGACCTAGCAATAGTGCAGATGGCGTCATGCTGGTAAAGATGAAAATAAGTAAATATTCACAGCATTGAATGAATTTTGGAGCTTGTTTCTAAGGTTCTGCTTGGATGGAACCTGGTCTGGCTGGATGAGGAATGACGAAGACTACTTACTGGCCTTCTCCCGTAAGCGCAAGTGAACCATAGATTGAGATGCGTATCTTGTGCACTTTATCCAACAAGCCCGCCTCTGCCAGGTCGGCCACAAAAATGCCACCAGCACGCATAGGTCCGACGGTGTGAGAAGATGAGGGCCCGATGCCGATAGAGAAAAGATCAAATGTTGAGATGACGGCGTGCTCATGGTCAGCTTCGCTGTAAGTACCCGACTGCGCGTCCTCATTGCTATCGGCACTGGTTGCGGTCACGCTGAGATGTCGAATCTGCGACAACGAGCGTACTGTAGGCTCCAGCGCTCGTCTCCATTGGCATCGTCTCGTCCCGATCACATTGGTCGGCCATCTTCCAGCCGCTCGTTGAGATGTGACGCCGACAGCGCTGCGAAGCAGGTTGAGCTGCTTCACCGCCGCGCGGCTCATTGTGTAAGTCGGAGGTAGGGAATAATACACAAGCGTTACGGTTTAAGTCAATTAACCAGGAATTAAAACGAAGGACTAGGTAGGTATCTTAAGGACCAGACCTGTGGAATTGGCCTGAGTCAACCTTAGTCGACTAATACGAGTCAGACACAAGAAATCGAGATAAGGTCGTTTTTTTTCTTGGTGTTTATTAACAACCTCATGTAATCTTGGTATCTTACACAAACTTTTGTGAAGGTACCTGGGTAAGTACTGATTGCGCTGCTGCTGCGACTACCCGCGATCCAATTATAAACCGGCGATTTCCAAATCTTACACGTTTCGGAAGAAGGTACCTATACGAATCTGACGTCGCTTGTCCTGTACCCCGGGGAAGATCCGGCAATCTATAGGTACGCTAAACCTACGGTGTGGGGTGTTCCGCTTCAATGGGATTTTACCTTTTGGGGTGGCTTTGTCTACGAGTGAGGAGGCGGTGAGAAGCTCTTATCAGTCGTTAGCAACTTGAATTTCTTAAAAAATTCCTTTGGTAGGTATTTTTCACAAAGGGGAGCTGCGTTTTTCAGTAGGTATTTGCAGATAAATAAGTGTATGATGGCTGGTTCGTTGATTGAAATATTTAACGCTGTGGCTGGCATACATGAAACTTAAGCCCTTTAGACTGGAATCTGTGCAGGTCTCCTAATCCAACTAACGTTTGCCCAGTCCAAGCCGAAGGTTTCCCACAATATATTTTAGCAATTGTCACAATTCCCAGTATCGCGTGCTCCTCCCGTAAGTGATAACAGTGCGCCAGTGATTTAAACAGCTTCCACATGCAGTACCTCCTTTGAAAATCAGTATATCCCTTCAGAACTCCCTTCGCCGTTGTAGTGCTCTCATTTAGTATTAGGTCGCGATGGGATATCAAAGTATGTGTCCCCAAATTTCCACGCATTCTCGGGAAAAGGTGAAATGGCTGGGAAAGGTGTAATCCACTCAACCCGCTCTCGCATTTCGGCATCGGTAGCCGTTCCGTGTAGCTCAGGCTTATCAGGCCCGGGGATCCTCCTAGCGAAATCGCACATGTTCGTCGCTATCGGCTTGACGCCAAAAGGCAGAAGACTCCGTGGAAACGTCGGCCTGAATAGACCTAGCTCTTCCAGTGCCTCCCTCTCCGTCCGCTCAGGATGAGGATCATCAACGGCGGTCAATGCCATACTGGGCATATCAAACGGCGTTAAGAGATAACAAGGTTGGGGGTGCAGACGATGAGCGGTGAACCAATCCCAAATCGCGTCAGATTCCTTGCGTGACAGCATAACGTACGACACGTCTTGCTCTTCGACGGCACCATAGTCGACGCCGGAAATATAAGACGGCCAGTGATAATCTTGGAGGCGACGGCATTGTACAGCTCCCGCTTTAGATACCCAGATTTTCAGAGACGTCTCCTCGTTGAGAGTTGATTGGAGGATGGCCTCGTAGACCTCGACGGAGTTGATGCCTGGCTGCACAAGCCAAGGCAGCATGGCTTTTTCGTCCATACTAGGAACATCCGGCTTGGGGTGGCGATCGAAACTGTCCACAGTAGCGAAGAAAGGTATGTTGGAGTTGCGTGGCCGTTTTGGGTCCAGCCTGCGACCCGAATTTGTAATCGACATGGTGATAGACTAGGTGGAAAAGTATTGAGATATTGTATCTGCTCAAGTAGTAACGAAAAAGGGTGGATGTGATCGACCAGATGTACGAAGGAATTGGGCTAGCAAGTGTGGTTTATATATAAAAAGGCATGACTTAAAGTTCGCCTGGCGGATACATCCAGATATCAAGATATTTACCCCAGAGTAAGACCGGGAAGGTTAAGAGATTTTGATGATGCTTTTTCATATAACGCAATTCATATAATGCGAAGTCAATTCCGTGCCATTAGTTCTGCTACTCGATGTCGTACGAGTAGCTAAGGTTAACTTTCTCCAGTAGACGTTTCTTATCCCCTCGTGTTTTTGCTTCATCGTGCGCGCTCGGATAGTACATCGACGAACTATACGGATGACTAGTGCATCGGACATATGCAAGTCAATTTCCCTCCCCAGGCCATTGAGTTCATAGATTGCCATAGGCCATTATAGCGCTCTGTCAGGAATATGGGGTACCACCGAGTGTGCAGCATTTTCGAAACGTTTCTGCTGTCATCGTTCGTATAGTTGTCTAATCAAGATTTCGCTATAATAATTATCGGCTTGATTCTGGTTGTTGGCGTAGTCCGAGAGCAGCCTAAAGTAAATGTCCATCTAATCAAGTGTCATGGTCCATTTCTGCTACAGGCACTGCTCCCATGAGGGTCTTAACCAGACTCGAGCGGTCGATCTTCAATAAATGCGATACCCCTTTCCACCACCCGTCGCATGCCTTACCCGACGGATGGGTTCGGTGAAACATGCACCAGAATTTGTCGTGATCCTCTGCCTCGACGTATAGAGAAGTCTTCGGGATCCCGCTATCCCCCAGGAAGCTGACAAAGTCTTGAAACCACGGTTTCGCGACGTAGAGGGGCGCCGAGATCACTTGACCCGTTCCCAGCCCGGGGCCGACGTAGAAGTCACTGAGGCCATCCGGATCATCACAGCCCCAGAACTCGTTATCGGGAAAGAACCTTCCGATCTCTATGCGTAGGTTCTGCAGTCTCCCTGTCTCGGCCATGTCGCGCAGCGTAGGACACAAGTTGCCGAATGATTCCGTCCTGCTCCCTATGCAGAATCTCATTCTGAGGTCCTGCACGTACTGCCGCGAAGACACTCGAGTGGTTCGCCCATCCAAGAAAGACGGCAAGCCGAGCCCATTGTACTCAGTCTCGATATAGCGAAAGAATATCGAACCCGCCTCGGCGTACGTCTGGTGGCAGGCTAGGAGAAGGGGGAGGGGATCCACATCAAGATCTAGGAGCAATATCTCAATGATTTCATTTCTGATCTCGGGAGGGAGGTCTAAAAACCGGAAGGGCCCGTTCTGCCATTTCGGGCGAACGTCTTTCGTTCCGGTCGGCTTTGGGCGGAATGCAATGGATCTGCTACCGAATTTGCCCATGACAATATCCCACGGCGATGTAGCAACTCGGTCGTACTTAGTGGATCCGTCGTCGACAGCTCCCACTCCAGTGGCTGCTACCGGTAGTAGAGTAAAAGACACTGGTAGAGTTGTATCCATATGATAAGAATAGGTAGAAATCCAATTTCTCACTTAGGTAGTATTGTATACAGAAATAAGATAGTACTTGATACTACTTTAGAATAACGAGTTGACAAGGTGAAGAAGCAATGGAATATGTCGGTGTCGGTCAACTCACGGTTTCACGGAATAAGTATTCCGTACCTTGTATCTAATCTCCACTTTAAATTGCAAATGCGACCGCTCGCCGCGTCTCGTTATCCCCTGACCGCGCTGAAGTCAGGCCCACCAGAAATTCCGGGACCCTGAATCTCGCTTTCTTGATTTGTATACTGCTATACTACCCTAATGCATAGTAACTTACTGTACTCGAACAAGTCGAACCCCTTTACGGCTCCGTGATGCTGAGAAGCGATTGTTGCTGCCATCGCCAATATTGAATTCTTTCCATGTCGTGACACAAGTGTAGATTAAATCTGGGCACATCTGTCCTTTTTTCTTCTCCCACCCCTCTTCCGCGATGGGTGTCTTCTCTTACCTCCGAGCCATCTACGACCTCGACACCCTCGACACTCGCTTTACGAACTCGTCCTCGACGCCCTACAAGGCCGTAATCGAAGCGCGCAACGATGCGACCGCTAGCAAAGAGCGCGCCGCCAAGTGGAACAGCAAGAGCCAGCCGTCGCGATGGAAAACCCCCGAGTTCTACTTCTACTACATCGTCCTAGCCATGGTCATTCCGTACATGTTCTGGGTAGCCTACGATGTTTCGAGGCGTATGTCTTCGCTCTCCGCAATACCGCACCCTTTCGAATACGTGAATTGACTCATTCTGTAGCGACGCACCCCGAGTATATGAAGTACGAGCGTCTGCTCCGGCCGGGGTGGATTCCCGGGCGCAAGATTGTAGGCACCCCTGAGAACCTCAGAAGTGGCCAGATGCTAATCCCTTACCAAAGGACGCCTCGGATTCCCAATACAATACCTTCCGAAAAAACATACCGTATATGGCCGCGCTCCTCCTCCTACATCCCCTCCTGCGCCGAGTGTACAATGCGATCGTGTATCCTGTGAAGGCGACAGGCCAAGGGTCGCGGCCGACCCCCGAAGAGGCGGACCAGAGACTGAACCAGCGCGCAAGCTTCGACTTTGGCTTTGCGCTCATCTACCTCATTGCGCTCCACGGGGTTTCTGCTGTCAAAATCCTGGTGATCCTATATATGAACTACCAGGTCGCGACGACGCTGCCCCGCAAGTACGTACCGCCTGCGACGTGGGTTTTCAACATCGGGATTTTGTTTGCGAATGAGCTATGCCGAGGCTACAAGTTCGGGGAGATGGCCGCTTTGGTTGCCAGTCCCCCCGTGCAGAACAATCTCGTCGACTCCGGGTTTTCGCTGGTCGAGTGGGGGAGATGGCTCGACAGCTACGGCGGCCTCATGGGCCGGTGGGAGATTTTATTCAACATCACCGTCCTGCGGCTGGTCAGCTTCAACCTAGACTACTACTGGAGCTTGGACCGCAGGAGCTATAGTCCCGTAGAGGTGAGTTATATTCTACTAGTAATATCCTTAAAAGTCATAAGATGAGACAAGTGCTGATGCTCCTAAGAAGAAGCAAATCGACCCAACAGCCCTAAGCGAGCACGACCGCGTGTCGATCCCGGCGCAGGCCAAAGACTTCTCGTTCCGGAACTACGTCGCATACGCCATCTACGCACCCCTTTACCTCACAGGCCCCATCATCACCTTCAACGACTTCATCTCGCAGCAGCGGTACAAGGCCGCCACCATCGAGTGGACGCGCACGCTGCGCTACGGCGTGCGCTTCGCTTTGTGTCTGCTGGCCATGGAGGTCATCCTGCACTACGACTACGTGCAGGCGATCTCGAAAGCGCGGCCCGACTGGGGCGCGTACACGTCGGCGCAGCTCAGCGTGCTGAGCTTTTTCAACTTACACTTAATCTGGCTGAAGCTGCTCCTGCCCTGGCGACTCTTCCGGCTCTGGGCGCTCGTCGACGGCATCGATCCCCCCGAGAACATGGTGCGCTGCGTCAGCGACAACTGGAGCACGCTGGCCTTCTGGCGGTCGTGGCACCGGTCTTTCTACCGCTGGTCCCTGCGCTACATCTACGTGCCGCTCGGCGGGTCCAGCTTCCGAAGCGCACGCGACGCCGCGCGCTCCATCCTGACATATGTGCTGGTGTTCACGTTTGTCGCCCTCTGGCACGACATCCAGATGCGGCTGCTGATCTGGGGCTGGCTCGTTGTGCTATTCATGCTGCCCGAGATGGTGGCCGCGGCCTTCTTCCCCAAGGCCAAGTGGGAATCCCGGCCCACCGCGTACAGGATGATCTGCTGTGTGGGGGCCGTAGCGAATACCTTCTTGATGATGATGGCGAATCTCGTTGGGTTTGCGGTGGGTGTGGACGGCTTGGAGAGGATTATCGCGGGGATATTTAAGGACTTCTCTGGTGAGTTAACTTGAAAACCTTGCCCCTTCCCCTGTGTTCATTATGCTAACGGCAGCAATAGGATTCTGTTTCATTGTTAATGCCTCCATGGCAATGTTCGTGGGCGTTCAGGTCATGTTCGAGATTAGAGAGGCGGAAGCAAGACGAGGCATCAACTTGAAGTGTTGAATGAATGATATGCAGTTTTCTATAGTCTTGAATGCATTATAACCTCACTTGTGCATGCATGTATTATCCCTTGTACAAATAGACGGCATAGACGGTTTTGTATATACCTAGTCTAAGCTCTTGAAGCTGTTATTTACAACTTTCTCCATGCTCGATTGATCCATTCGTGAATGCTTGAAATGTGACCATGCCACCAACTCGCAAAGGGTATCTGTAAAAGCAAAAAGCACATGAGGCTCAAGATCCATCCGAACCAATGTGAACTCCCCCTTCAGTATGATTACCACCACCCTGATATGCCGGTAGAAAAGGGAAGAAATGGGAGAAAACTACTCCTCAGTCCTCAATAACTACTTGAGAACGAGCGAAGTGTTATTCTGCTGGCCGCGTTCTTCCAATTCGTAGAGGTCAACGCCTCCGATTCTGGGCCGCCTGATCTTGCCGGTCTTGCCCATCTTCTTCTCCGTGACCCAGTATCGAACCCACACAAGGCCCCAGACAATCGCGAAGATAAGGATGGTTGCGATGCCGATGCCGAAGACGTACGCGGCCACCAGTGCGTGCACCTTGGTCGGGTCGAGGAAGGAGTACGTGTAAAAACCCTTAGTAGCGTGGGTCACGTATGCGAGAGCGAGATACAGTGCCATAATGAAGACAAGCCAGAAAGCGTGAATCCAAGGAGCAGGGCGCACGCAGGTCACGAAGATCTCGAACAGCGCAAACACGCTGTTCAAGGCGTGCTGACTGACGTTAGACCAACCGCTGTAAACAGTCGGAAACCAAGCCGAGCCGTAGTCGTAGAGAATGCCCCAGTACACGATAGTGACCAGGAACGGCAGAGTCGTAACGCTCGTGAACAGCAGCGCGTGAAGGGCCTGGAGGGGGCGCGGCCATCGGTCTAGCAAGGGGGTGCCGGTTGTTGCGTACGTAACAGTGTGGAGAGCCGCGAATGCGAAATAGAAGGCGATTCCCCAGTAGGTCAAGACAGTGAAGTACGAGAAGTTATTGCCGGCTTCCCAACAACCATCTGTCTGACACTCATAGCCGATGTTGAAGAGTAGAGTGATGAAGGCGTAGATGCACTATATGGATACCTAGTTAGCAAACAGATTGCCATATAACAAAAGAAATAAAAACGCCACGGCAAGTCCTGATTTGGGAGTTATGAAGCTTGCGGCTCGGTCCGTCTGCTCATTGCTTTTGCAACAGGCTTACATGACCCAGTACGGCGGTAGCTTAATTGTTAAACATGGATGGTGTAACGTGAGGGACAAGACACAGATATAACAACTATAGAATAGAGACTCACCATCAACAATCGGAACACAAAGAGTACGAAAGGCGGGAGAAGCCAACTCGTCTCGAATCGGTTCGAGGGGTCCCAAGGACCAGTGCCAAAGGCAAAGGGATTGATGAACACCATGCCCGCGTCGGTAGTTGATCTATTCGCGTAGTGTTTTTCCCTCTTTCCCTCAACCACACAACTGTATCGCAATAGAAGAGGGCGACCTTGTGCCTAAGTTAAAGGTTAATTCAAGCGAAAACAAAATAGATAATTGTAATTAGAAAGAAGAAGAAATAAACTTACAGTTCAACAGTTGAGAGCAAACCGGCCGAATACTAAGCACTTGGGGCAGCGTTGTCAGTAGCACGGCGTTGCTACTATTATGATAAGTAGCCCGTAGCTTTTGCCCAGATACGGATAGATCTCTCTGGTTGGCGCTTTGAGAATCTAATGCGACGGTCCAGTTCGCGGTCTTAATCCACGTAAGCGAATGCGATATGCGATATGCGCTCCACCCCGGAAGAGACTCAATGGAGTAGAGTAGGCGTTTGCAGGGTTGAGAACGGCGCTAGTGGAAAGTACCGAGGCCTAGGCGATCCCTTGCGTTATGGTTACAGTTCCCGACGCAAGCTGTCTTTTCGCGTGAGTTGTGTAACAAGAAAGAGGTAGGAATCAGAAAGGTTTCAAAACTCCCGACTCTCTAGGTACGCGCGAGTTGTGCGACAAGAAAGTAGGAATCAGAAAAGTTTCCAAGCTGTATTTTTTTAGCGGCAGTGTTCTGATTGCGCGCCGAATAAGCAGTGGACCTCGAAGATTATTCAAATCAGCATCTACCTCCCCAGTAACCATTGGCGCTAGTCCCGACGCTAAGCCGTATTGGTCCTCCACCTAGGTGGACTGGGAAAGAGCGTTTACAGCGATATTATATGTATGGACCAAACCAAAATTATTACCTAAAGGCGTACTTTAGTTTGTGATCCCTTACTTCGTTAATACCACAAAGATATCTTGAAATCAGACTCTGTTCAGCAAAGAGCCCCTATTATTAAAAACATGTGAATATGTAAGTGATGACAGACATATAGCAATATGCAGAGCACGGGCATTAATTACTATGTACGTACGAGATCATCGGATCGTCTCCGATTTCACGTGGCCGAAAGTAGAAAATGAGATTGGAGTAGATCCCTTCATGCAGCACAGACAGGACACGGACTGGAAGATTTGCCCTTCTAGAACTTAGAGCCGCGACAAAGCATTGACAACAGCCAAGAAGCTGGAAAATAGGGGTCGCTGTCGCTCAATATCATCAATGTGAAAATGTCTTTTTTTAATAACTACGATTAGAATTCGACAGCGAATGAGCAGCTGTTGTGCTAGATATTCCATATATCCTCCGACTCCGATAATTCCATAAATGCATCGCTATGCCCATTAAATTTTCCCATATCATACATCTGCACGTGTATACACATTACCATTGTGCAGTACCTAGCATGGGGAGCTATGTAGGTAGCACATAGGTAGGTAGATATTTCAGTAGGTAGTTTTTGATAAAACAAATCTTGCGGGTGTTGTGGGTTCCAGTGTCAGAACATCCGAAATCTTCATCATCATAGTGTCTCTCCTGATTGTATTATCTTGGATCTATATTCGTCTCAGATAAGCGATTAAAGTCCGGTTTCGATGATAGTAAAGGGTATCAGATTGGTAATATAAATATGCCAGATATGGCAGGTAATTCGTTTGCTGACGGGTATGTAATCAATAGATCCCGTATAATCGAAGTCGCCAGCGTCATTGGTGTAAGTGGCGATAAACAAGTGACTCAGCAGTATATTGGTTGTCTCGACCCGTCTCACATGAGCCGTTGCGGTCCACGGGTGCTCCTTGTATAAATTCCCTGGTGCCTGTCGATCGCCAAAAATCGCAGATCCACGGGCCACTTATTTAAAGCTTCGCTTCGTTCCGTCGAGATAGCTGCATGCAGGTTCCCTTCTCAGAGTAGTCGCCAAGTCGGGAACCCCCATACCGAAACCTAAAGCTGGGTAATATCTCAATTAGGTCACCGAGGACGCTTGTATTCGGGAAGACGTTTTCCGTCTAAATACTTCGGGCTCCGACCTTCGTAATACGGATTGGGAGCTTGCTGGGCCCTCCTCGCTTCGAATTCGGCGCGTTCTTCATCGTCGAGCGAAAATGCCTTCTTTAACCACCCGAAGGCGCTGCGCTTCTTTTTCAGTGCCTTGTGCTCCGGATTCAGCGTCGTTATGTTGCTCAGCATACTCATTCCCATAGCAGACGGCTGGTTTCGCACGTGGTGCACGTGGTCGGATTGGACACGTGTACCCGCGGTCCACGGCCTTTGCTGTAGCGGAGAGTGAGGACTTGCTCGCACGGGGAAATAGTGCTGCTGGTCGGATCGCGGAGAAGGTACTGTCTGGGGGAATGTCGGCGGCGGTGGCAGCTCGGTCATGTCCCCGCCCTCAGCAATTGATCGAATTTGCGGACGGGTCTCGTTATCCGAACCGTAAGCAGAGTCTGGACCTTGGTATATCCGCGGAGATTGGTTTCGTGGGGAGTGTTGCTGCACAGATGGATATCTCGGCTTCTGAAGCTCACTCATGTTTCGAGGAGGTACATGTATAGCCTCGGGCAGATTGCTGCCTTTCAGCGAAAGTCTCTCACGAAGGGATGTTCGTTTTGGTTGTTCATCCTGCCGCGGTGACTGTACTGGAGCCGGTACCGGTGCCGGTGCCGGTGCTGGCGCTGGCGCTATTATTGGCGTGTCTTGCACTCTTGGGGAAGGGATTGGTGCCGGTGGCTGTGGAGTATAAGTCCGCGGCTGCAAAATATAGAGGCCTTCATCTACTGGTGGTTCGGCCGTCTCTGATTCACTGTCCGATTCCGACTCGTCCCCGGGGGTTACGATCGTCTTAGGGATGCTGTCCGCCTCCAATTCTACTGGCGACATCGGTTCTACTGGGGCCGTGTATTGAACGACCATAACAGTCTCTCGGGTAGCGGTTGAGCCAGAGGCCGATTTTTGAGATGTGCTCTTGGAAAGCACAAGTTTTGGGGGCCTTCTATCAGACCTAGTTGATGAGTGAGGCGAGGTATTCTTGGGCAGATATTGATCTGCAGGGTTAGAGAAAGGAGCGACACTTCCCTACTAAAATGTCAGATTACTTCGACAAAGCGGGAATAACGTTCAAAGAATGCTTACCCTTGTTCTCCGGCTCACCTCGCCAGCGCGATAGTTCATTTCGGCAACCATTCCTTCCAGCTTATTAACTAGAGCCCGCAAAGTCGACGTCGTGCCTTGTAACTCTATGAAGGCTTTGTTCCAGCCTTGCGAGTTCCCCCTCATGGCGTCAAATATCTCAGTAACCTCCGGACGGTGTTGCCGCCAGGCCCGGTCATGCTCGGATTCAAGATATCTGGCAAACTCCCTGGTGGCTCCGATTCCCTCGCCGAGATCCTCAACTATCGCATCGAGGGCAGCAGTTGTCCGAGAGATGATATGCTCGATCTTCTCATTTCCGGTTACTATTTGCAGTCGAAAATTTCGGTCCTCCAGCATCTGCTCGAATGTCGAGATGTTTTCCATCGGCAACTTCAGAAAGTCAATGCGCTCTTTGATTTCCTGAGTCGCAAGTTCGACATCCTCCAATATCGTCTCCAGAAACTCATCCACCTCGTCGATGTGGCCCTGGAGAATGCTGACCACCTGCTCGTTGCTGTTTGCGATTCCATTTAACAGCAAGTACACACCAAACGAAATCTGTGCCATAAGCTTCCAGAGCTCGTGATGTCGTTGACCCGGTCGATATCTCCATAATTCATAATGCAACTTTGCTCCCTTAGCTCCGTCTAGCAGATGAGTCCTGCGGTCTCTCGCATCAGCGAATCTGACTTTCGGCTTCGGCGGCACATCCGGATTCGTGGCTTCGATCAATGACTCGGTGAAGGCTGGCTGCATGGCAGGGATCGGATGCGTGGGAATGTTGGCAGCCGCATCTTTCGTCTTCTGTTGCATAGCTTCCTCGCGCTCTCTAGAATCCGACCTCGCTGGTTCGCGGGTTCTGCGGGGAGCGGGGAGTAGATCGTCGTCTTCGGAATCGGAAAGGAGAATAGAGCGATCCTCGTCATGGTGAAGAAATAACGGCAGAGCCATTTTGCAAATCACAATCCACGCTCCCTCTCCTCTCCTCAAATTTTGCCTCGACTAACTAGGCAGTGGCGGGTTAAGCAATTAACACCCAGGGTAAATAATAGGGCCTATAAACCCTTGCAGCTCTAGGCTGACAGGTTTTGTGAAACCAGATCCTCCCTGGGCTCCAATGAAGACGCAGGAATTTGGTGTGACACCACTCAACCACAGTTGATAAGACAGCGATGCTGTAAGCTGCCGAGGATACTAATTGAGGCGCTCGAAGGATCCGCGGCGGTCAGACGAACTAAGGCAACACCACGAGGTATACGAAGAAGGATATCTAGCAGAGTCGAGAGAGAGAACCGGCCAACGACATTGCGGATTATCAAGCCGAAGGAGACCGAATCATTTAATACCAGAATTCAAGACCGGGTACAAGGCAGGACTCGAGGGTGGCCTTATCGGATTGAAGGGATACGGGTGAATTAATAATTACCACTACGATTGCTGACTATGGTGAGTGATATCGGTGCGTATATTAGCGGTTAGATCAACGAATGACGAGAACAATGGCGCGTGAGTGAGATATGAGACTGGGAAGGCGTCGAGGTCGAGTAAAGTTCGAGGTAGAGATTTGAGATTAAGACTGAAATCGAGGATCACGAGGTAGAGCTCCGACGGAAACGACCAACACAACCTCGCCAGGTAAAGAGTGAAAGAAGGGAAATATTAGTTAATAGTTCTCGCGTGAAGAGGCCGCCGCTAAGAAAACACAGAAAGCTCCAACCTTCACTAGCTATGAATGAATCATATTATTAGATGGTCAGTATGTATGCGTAGAGGGAGAACGTGGTGAAGGAAACGAGCCGAAGAAGTTCGTTTCTGTTTCTCAGGATGAAGATTTCCCGCCTGGCCCAACCCGCCCCCAGCCCCGGCCCTAGATGTAGCGTGGCCGGTCTCACAAGTCCTGCCATGCCCACGTTTGCACCCGAGGGTACCTAACGGCGGCACGCCGTAACATTCTCCAAATCAACCAATTCAACAGAGCTAAAGCGGGCTGTCCAGGGCTCTGGGGCATCTTTGTGGATCTCGTCTAGGCTACATGTGGCTACAGGGCCCTTAGTTGGTCCTGGCTAACCCTGGCCGACCCTTGGCTGACCCTAGTTACGCCGCTAAGACTGCGAACAGGTGAAAAAGGGCAGAGGCTTGCAGGCAAAAGGCAGGGTTAGGGATAGAAGCGAAGTTCTATCTTTACATCCAGATCATGAATTTCCATACAGTACATGTGCATATCACCACTTCCCAGCACAGATAATTCCCGATCCGGAAATCGACACGTCGGCCATCAGGGGGTCTTTACCGCTTAGAGACAAGAGAGACAAAAAAGAAAAAATGACAGTCGAGATGGCTGGATAGCTTGGTAACGAAACATCATAAGCAGCCCGAGGCAATCATTCCCAGCTACCCTTTTTGGAGAGCTACTTCGTAAGTATGAATTGTCGAAATTGCAGATATGTCCGGCCGGCGGCATCGCAACCACATCATGCATGACGGTGCAGCCGAATAGATTGGATTTCATCCCATTAAAGGCGACATGTGCTCGGGGGTAGGGTGACATGGAAATCTTTTTTCGAATTGGCACTATCCATTAGAACCAGAGCCGCTCTTGACCGAAAGACCGTTCTTACTAGTCCCAAGACCTAAGCTCTCCCCAAAGGCCTTGACCGCATATTGGACATATTAGAGAGAGGCTAATAAGTTAATAAGTTACGGCTATATGTGCCTGTCTTATTTATTGCAGCTTCTCTTCGAACCTGGTTATTGGGCGTCGACCCTCCCCCATGTCTACCGGTTCGTTTGCTTTCCGAGTTACGAAGACAAATGAATTCCCAATTCCCAAATTACTAATAACGAAACCTCCTTTTTTTACTCTACCTAAGCGATGAGTTCCATGTCTTCTTATCCTTTTCTCGTACTTTATCCGAAGAGATTCGAATGAGACTTTTGAGCCAACAGTCCGAGCAAAGATCGTCGTATTCTTTTTGGTTCTATCCAACTGCCCCTCTTCGATTCTCCACGCAAGCGGATAGCTATCCCCCCTGGCCCTCGTGCAACATGCAACGTGCAACGTGCACAGAGATCCTCCCAAGCCGTTTTTGGCCTGGCCCCGAGCTTTCTCTCCTGACTCCTGCAGCTTTTGGTGGCATTTTACGCCATTCTCGACGCGCCTCTTGCCCCGTAACGGGCTCTCACCTACCCATCACTTGCAGATTCCTTCGCGATTGAATATTGTTACTGATCATCTTCCTCCGTCTGGAAGATCGAGCTGAACCAGCTGAGCTAGGCTGTTCTACCGACGTATGTAGGTTATATGTATGCGCGAAGAACCCACCACGATAGATCGCACATACAGCACGTACAGCACGGCCGCCATATGCATATCAATCTTGGTGTAATCCGCAGTCTCGGCCGCAGGAGCAAACGGTATTATTTCCTAGAGTTCGCATGGAGCGGTGCTACGTGCTTAGGGCCAATAGTGCCTACGGCCGCTAGAGATTATTTTCTTTGCCAAGACAAAACCACGCGGAGATGTATTCTAAGAGCGGAAACAATAATACCAGCCAGCCGGTATCCGATTCGTCATTGTTCAGCTACATGAAGGAAACGCAATGTCCTTATCTACAGGCGGTTTGATGTTGCGGTGTTTAATATAACAAAAAAACTTTCAAAAAAAAAAAGCTGCTCCTGATAACCACCATGAGAAGTACTGGTCAGCTAGGTTAGTATTCTTTGAAGTGCAGCCTCTTCTACTAGCTTTTGTCTCCCCGGCTTGATATTAGCCGCTCGCTTGAGCGATTTACAATACTACGACGGCGCTTCCGTCGGCCACATGCGAACGCAAGATAGTAGCAAATGATAGCTTAGGTGAGTAAGAGACAGGGAGATTCGACCAGCGTATGTAAACTACATCAATCGGCAATCACTTACTCAATAAAGAATTCCTCTAATTTACCCTAGATACATTCGGAGGTAGGTATGTTAAACAGATAAAACGAGTTCGATGACGGCGTTTCTATGCTAAGATGCCGCGAAAACGTCCAGCTCCGGCCGGCGGTCGACCCGCTTCGCCGGGCGACACTCGAGTAGAAAATAGCGAAGGAATCCTTCGTCGTAACGACTGTGGGGTTACTTCCCGGACAGACGCACCTACCATTGATGTATGCAGGGGACAAATGCTGGAGTGCAGACAGAACGACGGCTGTGTATTTAGCCTACGTTTCTAACCCATCCTTCGATTCGTGACATGTGCTCTGAGTGCGATTGGCCGGATTTAGTAATATCACGCGTCGTGAGGAAGATAGCCGCAGTCGATATTCAAGACGCCGTAGTGATACGATTATCTCCTATCACACTGTCTTCGTCTTCAATGTAATGTTTAGTACTGTGATGGGCATGGGACTGCAGACCAAGGTGCATTGGACTCCTAGAGGTATATGCATATCATCGAAGATGTTGGACGTTAGATCGCTCTCCGAGTCCACGCCAACACCCGTACACCAAATTGAAGGCGGTATATATACCTAGGTAGGTAAGTATTCCACCATACACAAGTGAGCCAGTTAACTGAGGTTGTCAACCCGGATTACCATCTACATTGTCGTTCGAGTCAAGCCCAAGTCGGAAAGAAGACCAACGATAGCTAACACGAAGCATCTCGACGATATAAACCTACACTTACACGCATAGTATAGGGCATCATGGTACTTCAGCAGAATAATCTATTCGTATCAATACTATTTGTCCACCTTGACTAGCTTTTTTTCTCGGACGGGTGTCGAGTATTATATGCGATGCAGGCTGCCTCAAGATTGAAGGAGCCGACAGATGGCTCTGCATTAGGAATTAGGTAGGCTCTACCTAACCCTTGGTGATCACTCGCTCTCGTCCAGTCGCCTGTTCTTTCCTCTACTGTTCAAAGTTACATGTGCGATATCATGTCTGGGCTTGCAAACCTTCGCATCTCATCCTCACAAAACATCGCTGCACGAGGCTACCGGAAGTATTACAGCATCCATGCGACGATTTCTCGTGCTCTATTTGCTCAATACATACCACGGATGTATATGGGTCAGTGTATTCGAGGCAGGAGCCTGCATAGCTAATCAAGCGCCAGCTAACTCAAAAAGGGGTGGGTCGTCGATAACATATAGCGAAACTACATACAAACTTATATGAGGAAGGCACGGCTTCAAGACGTGACGTCTTTAGAACCCACCTTATCCCATGCATCTGCCTCGTCAATTAAATAGTTTATGAAGGCGCGGCAATCAACTCGTACGTTTTTCCTTCGCCCACTTGCGTATTTCAAAACTCTCACAGCTCACTATTTCTCAAGCTCGACCCTCGCACTAAACCTCAATTTCTTTACCATCCCCTCGAGCATGGCTCATTGATCTTAACTTCTCTCGTTCTATTCTCTTCTCTATGAGCACTGCACTGCTTGTGGAAAAGGCAACAATGCCAGCTAACGCCAATGTCGATGATACTGCAGAAGGCATTCGGGCTCGAGGTAACGAAAAAATAAGAAGAATCATAGACGAACACCGCGAAGAAGCACGTCAAGATATCGACAGACGTCGCCGCCAGAGAGATGAGGAAATTCGCAGGATAAACAGCGAAGTCGAGGAGTATGCCCACCAAAGAGTTGCAGAGCTAGACGTCGTCCTCCGCCAGAGACTAGACGCGGCCAAGAAAGAGATAAATGATGAGCTCAAGTCGGCAAACATGTCTGACCAGGACACCGGCGGGGACAAGAGCGGACTCGACGCGCTTTGTACCAACTTGTACAACGAGTACTATCATCCCCCAACTTCCATGGGATCTCCAAGCACCCAGCTACCAACCCACACAAGAGCATCCCCTCAACTTGGTGGCCGGTCTCCGAGCCGTGATAGTCATCAGCCAAGGAACCCGAGTTCATTGAACGATGAATGGAACATAGAATTCTCGTCCGACGACGAAATTCTTGTGCACACGCGTGGTATGTTTCGATCACACCCAATATTCAAAAATTCGGTACTGCCTACTAACCATCTCCCAGGCAGCAGCAAGAGACAGAAGCGCAAAAAGACAACCGTGTCATCTCCCGAAGAAGAGCAAGCGTAAGAAGCTCCCCAATGTGGACTGCTTGCTAGCTACACAGGCAACGATATCATAGCAACTATACCCGCCCGCCGGTCGAGAAGCTCAACTGTCTAACCTGAATTTGTTCAATAGATCGAGCAGGACCCTCGAGGAGGAACTGTATGTACCCACCGATGATGAACTGCTCACTCCCACGGGAAGGCCGCTTCGCACAAGTAGGACAAACCCCGACTATTCACAGAAGGCTTATTTCAAAAAGCTGCATTTAACCTAAGAACACCAAATATCAGCTAATAGAATGGGCAGCCTAGCTCACGGTTTTCTCTACATTTCGACTATATCGGCAGGGAGAAAGGCGGTTAGGGAAGGTGCCGGCTAAGACTTTTGTTTTTAAATTGAAGAATGTGACTGGTCCAGGTCGAAGGAGTTATGATTTTTGGGCCATGCTAGGAGGTACGCTGGGCTCGGATTTGGGGCCGACTTCTATGACCAGATGGTCTAGCTAATACAGGCATTGACAAGACGATATCTTCCGTTTAGGTCACGAAGCAATCAATTCAGAGATCTCATTTTATTCTCATGATGTGTAATGTGCATTTATGCCATCTCCTTCACGTCCTATGTACACATAAAGCCCCGGCGTGATGAACCTACCCGCCTGATTACCTCTCGCCACGGATACCATAGCTCTTGACACGGCTGAAGAAAAACGGCTTGTCGTTCTTAAGGGTAAACTCGGCCCAGTCGTCGGTCAGCTTGTTATAGCTCCAAAAACCCTTCCACGCCAGCTTGTTGTTGCGCGCGGTAGCGGCCTTGCCCGCGCCGCGAAACGTCAGCTCCATGCGGTACATGTACTTGGAGCTGGGGCCTGCTGCCTCTGTCTCTACGTACAAATCGCCCTCCATATCGGCGAGGCTGGCGTCCGGGTTGTCAAGGGACGAGGACAAGCGCCAGCGGCCTTTGAGACTGTTGCACATGACGAGGGATGGTAAGTGCGGGCCCTTGCCACCCTGGTGCAGGGCTAGGTTCTCCTTGGTCATGTGGTGGACGACGTGCGCGGGCTCGTCGGTGGTTAGGAGAGAGATGGCGGTGCCGTCGCGGAATAGACGTAGGTAGCGGTAGTAGGTTACGATGTGGACGGGAGCGCCCCACGCGATTGTGTACTCCAAAGACGCACCCGAGCGGATGTAGTTGACTGTGGAGATGTAGCATCCATTGAAGCGTATACGTGGGCGTCGCCGGAACATGCTCTGCCATGACGAATCGTACAGTTTGCGTAGCACTACGTTGGTCGCCGCTCGGCTTTCCTCTTGTCGTCGACGCGCGAGCTCTTCGAGCGTTATGACTTCGTCGCCGTCGACTAGCTCCTCCGCTGCGTCGAGAGGCTCCCAGGTTATGTCGCTCTGCCAGTGGTAGTGCATCGCGGCGAACCCGAACTCGGGACCGAGACACACGCGCCGCCAGATCTGATCCTCGGTCGCGACGAGGTAGGCCAATCGCCTGCAGACTCGAGCCAGGCGCGCGAAGTCGCCGACATCGGTTACTGCGACGTCGCGGAGGATGTGCACGAGAATTTCATCCGGAAGCGCGGCGATCGGACACGGGGGCGCATCTACACCTTCGCATTCCGGCGGCGCGCCCTCGATCCGGAGCCCGGAGAAGCTAGCGATGAGGTCCGGGAGCGACATAGTGGGTCCTTCTAGGGAATGGTGGGCGGTATTCGGAACGGTGGCGGAGGCGTTCGATGGGTTGACCTGCTGCTGCTGCGCCGGCTTCTTAGCCCAGCGGCCCGGGAAGTGCTTGTCGCGGTACGCTTGGTCGACGTTATCGTCCATGCGGAACGCCTTGCGATAGAGTTGTAGACTATCGCCGAGCTTGCCGGCCGTCTCCTTCTCGACCGCCTTCTCGTATAGGACCAGCGCTGTCTGCGGTTGTTCTTCGTCCTTAGCAGCGGGGGCGTCGCCTTGGCGGCCGAGCTTTTGGCCCCCGGAGGCTCTACTGCTGGAGGCCGCATCGGGCTCGTCGAAGGATTGCGCCTGGATGTACTCCTCTTCCTCTTCCGGCTGCGGGATGATGCTGCGCGGACCGGCTTTTCTATGGGCGAATTCATCTCTCCTAGACGGCTTGTCTGACGATGCCGAGGGCCCGGCCCGTGCTGCATTAGACCTTTGCTGCTGCGAACCGGTTGTGTTTCTTGACCGAGCTGATACTTCGGCGCGCCATTGCTCTCTAAAGTTCTCAAGTTCGGATTGTATCTGCTCAGGGGGTTGATCCATATTGGCTAAAGACACGGTCACAACTCTCTACACAACGTTTGAAAATAGTTGTGAGTATTAGGTATTTTTTTGAATTTAGACTTCTATGCGATTAAGGTTCTGTCATATGTAGGTATCCGGTCAAATGTAAAAAGGTCCTAGGTGTTTGAGGTTGATAGACGAGATGTGAGCTATCAATTGAAGTCGACGGGAGCTTATGAGTGGCGCCCCGACTCGATGGGTCATAGGCGCTGAGCTGCAGGGTGCATTACCTAAAGCGTGCACTGTATCTTATCACCGACACAGAGTCAGACCGAGCCTGCAGGATGCCCGCAGAGGGTTCCTTGGGGCGTCTCTAGCGGGACCCCTAAAAGTTAGTTTTAGGGGATCCGATTGGCTTTGACATCATGGATAAGGCAGGCTTGGCAGGTTGCTCGGAGCTGTGCAACGGTTTTTGCAGCTTATCGCTTATCGTTTTCGCATTTCCGCTAGGTCGGGTTGAAGAATAGCTCGGGCTCGGCCTGAGATCGGCAAAAGAAATATTTCTAAATCAGTTTAGCCTCATCAGAGTCTCGATGTATTAATGACGCGAAGAAAAACCACACACCACCCACACACACACCGTGAGAACCCGATCATCGCAGCTTTATTTCTCGCCCCTTGAACCCTCTCACGTCTGTCTTTCTCTTGCCTCCCCCAGTTAATTTACCTTTAACCTACAAACAATTGCCTACCTATGTTGTAACCTCTGCCGTACTAAGCAGAAACATACAAATCTTTATTTCCGACTTCTCGCGACTCGTATCGTCGTCCGATTTTCTACACCGCATCGAGCTTTATAAAGGGCACGCCCGGCACTACCGGGCTGAGTGCACATAATGAGCACCATGGCTCCTAATCACAATTTCGGTGGTCATAACCACGACCGATTCGGAGGCGAGGACGCTTTCGCTGGCCAGACGATGGTTTCATCCCAAGACGACGGGAGTGACGGAATGGATATCTCGGCCGGACAGAAGATGCTATCCGCTATTACCGGCAGCCTCTTGACGTCTCTTTTAGGTAAGCTCTTATTTGCGATATCTGAGTCATGGTGATGGCATAAGCTAACAAACGCCGTGATAGTTACCCCTCTCGATGTCGTCCGCGTTCGATTGCAATCGCAAGGTGGTTCGTCGCAACCAGCCGCCGAATTCCAGAAGCTTGCGGTTTCGTCGCCCAGTGCTTTCCGACCGACGAATCTCGGTGTTACAGCCTGCTGTCGAGAAGTGTTTTTCATGAATAACAATGCGGAGGTCTGCGTTGCTGGTCCGTTGGGAAACGTGGCGGTGTCCGGAGAGTGTGTTGCGGAGGAGGCCCAGAAGAAGAGGTTCAACTCAACTTTCGATGGAATGAAGAAGATCGCGCGCAACGAGGGTTTTACGGCTTTATGGAGGGGTCTTTCACCGACTTTGGTAATGGCCGTTCCGGCCAATATCATCTATTTTACCGGATACGAATGGCTACGATCGAATAAGTCGAGCCCCGTCAGCAAGATTACGAGGGATGAATATGCGCCGCTTGTAGCTGGTGCATCCGCGCGAACCATTGCTGCTGCTGCGGTCGGTCCTATTGAACTGTTCCGTACACGACTCCAGGCCTCCTCAGGCACGACTACGACCAATCATCTGGCGAATACCTTCACGGATATCCGAGGAATGGTGACCAGAGGTGGCTACGGCTCGCTCTGGCGTGGTCTTCCTCTAACACTCTGGCGAGACGTTCCATTCTCAGCCATATATTGGTTTGGGTACGAATCGATCAGAGGAAAGCTTACTGATATGCGAGAGGAGCGGCAAGGCCGATCCCTAACCCAGGAGAGTGGCAGATCCAAATCACGAGCTAGGAGTAGGTCTCAGAGCAGAGAGGGACACGCCGCTACTTTTATGGATAGCTTCACTGCCGGAGCTATCTCGGGCGCATTCGCATCAAGCATCACGATGCCGTTCGACGTCGGCAAGACCAGGACACAGGTCTACCGAGATACTGCGAGAAGCACCCCGATACCGGAGGACGGGAATATGGTTCGGCTACTTTGGCACATCTACTCCACGGAGGGCATGGCCGGCCTTTTCAAAGGATGGCTCCCGCGAACTCTTAAAGTTGCTCCGTCGTGTGCGATCATGATTAGCAGCTACGAAGTCGGCAAGAGAGTCTTCAGGAGTGTCAATGAGCGCCAGGCCAAGAAGCAGCACGAAGGCCGTGCGGACGAGCCTTAATAAGCATCACAACCTCTCCACTCAGTTTTTGATTTTGTTGTTTTAGCATTAGCAGGCGTTCTCACGAATGACTTATGATACCTTGATTAGAGGCCACAGGAAACCGGAAAAGAAAAAGGGGTCCTTGTATGGTTCTATCACTGTTCGGCGGGTTTGCATCAAGGGAAAAAGGACTGCATTCATAGAGAACCGAAAATGCGCTTCAGCGCATATTGCGGAAATAGATGGTTTCTGTTACACCACTTTCTGTATTACATCACGCATTGGCACGAGGAAAAGAGAAGACAAAAAGGAAGAGGCTCTATAGATGACGATGATCAACTTGATTGCAGGAGGCTTTCTAACGAGCTCTTCTCTTACCAAATAGAAATAATCACCTGACAGTAATTTTTTTTCTGAACGCTTTGATACCGGCCCCCAAATTGTCGTCGTTGAATTTGGTTAGAACAGCTGACAGCTGACGGTTTTCTGGCTTCGAAGTAGGTAGAGCAAGCATCGCACAAGCCACTTTACGCGGATCCCTAATTTCGCGTTTTTATAGGGGTTCCCGGGGGCCTTTCTTTTCCCCTCGGCGCGTCTCAAAAGACGCGTTAGCCCACTCTCACTTAAGTATTACGGCATCGCTATCTCAACGTTTTACAATTCTATTGTTTTACTTTTCTACTTGCCAATTTTCTGTGTCAATTCAATTGAGGTTGAATAATAAAAACTAGGAATTGTTCAATACATTTCTCTCACTATTAGTGAATTAGACCTGGCAGGCAATTGATTCCACGCTGCCGTTACTACGTCATCTCAGTCTACCAACTCGAAGTCTTTTGACTCGACTTCTGCCTAGACCTCGACGTTCGCAGCCGGGACTGTCTACAATTCAGCAACACACACTTACCACATCATCACCACACACAATGTCGTCCGTAAAGCGCAAGAACGACGGCCCGCTGGGCTCCGCAGACGGTAACAAGAAGCCCAAGGTGAACGCAAGCATCACGTCGTTCTTCGGCGCGCCCAAGAGCTCTCCGGCTGGAAAATCCACCGGTGGTGGCATGTCTTCCGCGCCGCCATCATCGCCCGCGGGGCAGTTCACGGTCACGTCGACCTGGAACAAGGACAAGTGGGTGTCGGGCCTGACGGTCGAGCAGAAGCGCCACCTGCAGCTGGAGATCACGACGCTGGACCCCAGCTGGCTGCAGCACCTGCGCGACGAGATTACCACCCCGGAGTTCATCGAGCTCAAGAAGTTTCTGGAGAGCGAGGTCAAGAGCGGGAAGAAGGTGTTCCCGCCGAGAGAGGACGTGTATTCGTGGTTAGTTTTTTTCTTTCTCGCTTTCTTACCTTGCGACTAGACCGTGTGTGTGCGGTGCACTGGTTCTACGTATCTCGGGATATCTACCTTCTGCCTACCTAAGTGCCGTTAGATTTGTATACATAACTAAACATCCGCAGGTCCCGCCACACCCCCTTCAACAAAGTGAAATGCGTGATCCTAGGCCAGGACCCCTACCACAACTTCAACCAGGCGCACGGCCTCGCGTTCTCGGTGCGCCCCCCTACCAAGGCGCCGCCGTCCCTCAAGAACATGTACATCGCGCTGAAGAAGGACTACCCATCATTTGTGCCCCCTCCCAACGGCGGCGGCCTGCTGACGCCCTGGGCCGAGCGCGGCGTCCTCATGCTCAACACGTGCCTGACGGTGCGCGCGCACGAGGCCAACTCCCACGCCAAGCGCGGCTGGGAGCGCTTCACGCAGAAGGTGATTTCGCTAGTCGCCCAGAAGCGCACGCGCGGCGTCGTGTTCATGGCCTGGGGCAAGCCGGCTGCAGATAGGGTAAATAAGATCGATGCGAAGAGACATCTTATACTTCGGAGCGCGCATCCGAGCCCGTTGAGCGCGTCCCGTGGGTTCTTTGATTGCGGACACTTTAAGCAGTGTAATGAGTGGCTGGCTTTGAGATATGGTGAAGATGGTATTATTGATTGGAACCTTAACCCGGCGGCCGCGGCCGCGCCGAAGAAGAAGGTCGAGGAGGAGGATGTCCCGGCGCCGGTGGTGGCTGTTGGCAAGGTTGATGAGAAAGGTGAAGAGGAGAGCAAGACTCTGGAGGAAGAAGGCGAGGATGGTACTGCGAAGGATGATAAATCGGACTGAGTCTACCACTATGTGTCTGGTTTTTCTAGGTGTCTGGAAATAAGGCATTCAGGCACCTTTTCCTATTTGTATAAGAGTCCGGTGTTCTACGGTGTATGGGTAACTGGATAAGGGGGGTTTATGTGGCATATCAAGATTGTACAGGTCAGCCAAAATACCCCTCGGAGGGGCTTCGGAAAGAAGTAAAATAAGTCAATAATTGTTGGTTTGAATTCAAGTCACCCGTGTTTCGAGATCTTGAACGTCATCAAATTCAGTGAGTATACCTTTTGTAGTTGGCTGGTTGTCCACAAGGCTATGCCAAGATAAGGAAAGAGCGTCAGTGGTCCGCCGGCGATATTATGCGGCGGCGGACAATGCGATCCGAGCCGTAAGACCTCACTTGCAAGCTGGCCAGACATTGTGCAACCTAAGCGGCTTTAGCGGAGATTCTCTTGGAACATCGTCTTACCCGGAGATAGTATACTCATCTTAATAGATGAAACGGTGAGATCGCGTCTCAAAACCGGACCATATATGAGGTTTCTGTAGATATGTATCACGTCATGATTGCAGACAGATACGCAGTTACTGGACCCGGTTCTTGAGAGACCTGTTGAAGCAGGGCCCGTGGGGGAAAGTGATCCAGCAGTTAGGTAACTAATAGAAGTCTGAGACCAGAAGATCGGAACCGGAATACGGAGTAGAGGCACCACTTGGATCTTGGCGCATAAATGGATCCGCGACAACGTGTCTGCGCGATGCTTCACATTCGGGTAGCCGTCCATGTCAGCTGGTAAGGCTACCAACGACGAAAAAAAAGGGTTATTATATCAGCATCAACTCGATCGAGATACGAGATACGACAAGGCTGTTGGAGGTTGGAACTATCTCGGGAACCGGAAATGGAGAGTTTATATGCCCCACTAATATACCGTTACATGCCGCTGTCGCATTGCGCGGCGGCTATCCCCTCCGTCCCTATGCTATGCTAAGCACGTCCTAGGAGTGGTGAGAAGCTGGTATTTTTCTCAAGATAACTACTATAAATGTCCTCTCGGGGTATGACTGATAGAATCTCTCATCTGACAACTCTGACTTCCCGAGAATACCTACCCTAATGTTAGGTTCGAAATGTCAGATAAGACATGTAAAATATGCGGTGCTAGGGTTATCGTAGTTGGGGAAAAGAGACAACTGGGCCTAAGATGACACGCTAACCATGCAGGTCCCTTGGTCCCTTAATGCTAGATGCAAGGCGAGCCACACGCCTGCACACCATCTTATCGAGCTTGTGTAGACGTGTAATCGTGCTATAAAACTTGTGAGTACTTGGAGGTACAAATTCGCTTAGTGGCGCCTTCTAGACCCCCAAGAGGCTCAAGCAAAGGCCAAAAAGTCCCACGGTTCAGCGACTGGAATCTCCACGTCTTCCGTTCGCCTTTATGGAGTGCAGAGATGTCTGTGTTCTCTTCCAAAAGTGCTTGACGATCGGAAGGCCGGGGGGTCCGAGGAAAAGGCTCAATGGTGCGAAGTCCTTTGGAAGCCCTCTGTTCATCATTGGACGCGAAAAGTCGCGATCAGTGCAGGACACGTCCAATGGGTTGGGGGGCTCCAATAGTATGGAGAAGCAATGCACCAATGGCTCGCAGCTGGTTCCGTCCAAATCAGGCTTCTCCTCCCTGCGGGTGACTTCACCACGTTGCCAACTCATCTGAAACCCCCGTCCATCCAAAGTGACTGGTCGGACTGGGCCCAATGGTTTTCGTGATTTAATTGGGTTCGTTATTCCGAACTTGATGAGTTGTTGCTTCATGCACGTCGAACGGCTTGAGAAATAATAAAAGGGGGCGCCGATGATATTGTCTTGGCATCTTTTTTTTATCAGATCAGCGCTTCGTGGAGACGTCGCTTTTCTCTCTCGACTACGTGCATCGAACTGACTATACTCAAATTTTGTGGGCGCACATATTCGTCTTCGCTGTTTCAATGTGAATTGTTGTACAGCACGAACACAACGGCTACAGACAGGTCTGGATCCAACTTGGATACAGCTCAAACGACCAAAGGGATGATTTGGGTAACGAAGGTTGGACGGATCCGGAGAATGGTAACATTTGAAGTGGTACCTGGTATAGAACTGCCGATGGTGCTCCGATGAAGCTCAAGCCAGTCTCTTATCAAATCTCACTCTGCAGTGCAGGAAATGAAAATCGACTTGCTGATGATCAACGTTGACCGAGGTGGAACCCTAACTTTTAGTTGCTAGCGGGAAATGTACGCGCATGGTGTTGCTGTGATTTAGAAGCGACGAAGCTCGACGAATGATTTCTAGAGAATGGCTAATCCCGTAGGTTAGATGAGATGAAGCTATCGTCAGGTCAGATTTAGCACAACATCGGCTTATTCGAATCGATACCATGTATTACATAGCTCGGGACCTAGCTGAGTAGCCAATTTACCAATGAGTCGGTACAGGACCTGCTTAGCTAGTCAAAAAGAAGAAAAGCTGCTGTCTTAGTTTTCGTGCTAGGGATAGGAGCAAACATGGGAAGTTAGCAGTTTACCTGACTGCTTGAGTACCTAGGTAGTCAGGGACTCAGGGTCAAGTAAGTAAATATAGCCAGAAAACAGTGACTCGAGATGGATGACGCTGGTGACGAACAACCTGGGGTATTTGTTAAGTTTTTGTACTATGCAAACCGCATGTTACTTGGGATCGGGTTCCTACATACGATTATTTCACGATATAATGACGATGCCACACTCTTTGAGGAAATATTTCGCCAAAAAAGTCTTGTACTTGCTGACCGGGTTGTATGGCCCGGTCGTGGACTTCCCGCCCTGTAATTAAATTAAGGTCTTTCCTCTGGTCTCGAGTAGAAACACGGACATGTGAAGTATTATCTCACTTAGCCTTACATGGAAAGTGACTTGGAGCTACTTCCGTCACGATTGGCCCCTGGGTGATATTAGCCAATGCGCCGCTGCCTCACCTTCTCCACACAACGGTCGCAGCGGTCCAACACGCCCACAACTCACAAAGTATCCAATCCCAGGCCTCGACCTAACGGCGCCTACATGGCGGGCTAGCACCAAAAGAACTAAAATAATCTCCCCTAAATGCGCTATACCTATAACAGATAGTCCACGCATGGTACGCAAAGGTACCTACAGAGTACCACCCAGCTCAGGACGGCTTGGCCCTTGTATAATGCGTGTAGATTGGTAGATTGGGGGGCAGCAGCGAGGACGACTTCCTTGATCCCATCGTTTACTTCGTTGAAGTTTGGACCACCCCTTAATTATTTTTTTCTCGTGCCCATTTTGCGCCTTGGTCCAATTTTGAACTTCCTCATGCATGCATCTTGATACCCTTCGTTTTTACCGCTTCATCAGAATCTCGTGAAGTCTTCAATTCTAATCGTTTGATCTTTTTCTTTTCTTTTCTCTATCTCGCCCGCGTCTATCGCAAAACACGGTGTACCCCTATTGGTTCCTGCCCTGGTATTAAGTTCTACCCACCGCCAGCCATAGAATATCTCGAAATCGTACCGTCCCCGGGCAAGAGGTCGAAGCTCCGTTAGCAATACCATTCGATATTATTACCATTTGATACCCAACCCCCACATCCCGCTGGCGCAAGTCTCCCTCTCCATCTTCAAACATTCTAATGCGTTAGTCTTGTGCCAAATTTCGACTATCAAACGTCATTTGGCTGCCCACCTTTGCATTTCGAGACTCTGAATTACGCTGCGGTACTGTCCGGAATCTTTCTCCAGCTAGACAACCGACCTTAGGTCTACCAATCACAATGCCGAGCCTCTTCTCGCGAATAAGAGGCAAAGATAGCTCGAAAAAGTCTAAGAAGAATGCCAATCTCGACGACTTGTCACATCAATTGCCTAACAAACCGCGCTGGGAAGATGCATACACGCGAACGTCTGTAGACCCGGAGGAAATCCAGGAACTAGTGGGACGTTGTACGGGGGAGTTGAAAGCTAGGGGTATGAATACAATAATCCTATTGACTCGTCCGGCCCAGACTGACATGTCTTTTTTCTGTGTCTAGCTCTTGATCTCCCTTTCCTTCTTCTCCCGTTTCGCCCGACTTCAGACCCCAGCGCCGTGCGCACTTTCATACGCCACTATTTTGATGGCGGGCAAAATCTGCGCGGAGAGGCCCTCGCACGGGAATTGCGAATGACGGAGCCTATGGTATGTCTTCTAGATCTTGCTGCGCCAGTCCAAGGGTTATTGATTGACGCGTCTTGCTAGGTCGTTTCAGGTGTGCTCAAGTGGTGCTGGAGTAGACTACAGGGCGGTGTCGTGGGCTGGGACGCCTACGAGCTATTCAAAGTTGGAGAACAAGGTATGAGAACTCATTCGCCCATAAGGCAGAAGCACATGCTAAAGAATGATCTGTGGTTTAGATTCCAGCCTGGCTCGCGATTCTTTCTCGACTTTTATCCCACTAAGCGTCGAAAATCAGTCGCGCTCCCACATTATTTTCGATTACTTCGACTTGCTGTCGGCTATTGCCGCCCACGGCAAATCTAATGGTTTCGGTGGCCGCAAGCTGTCCCGCATGGCGGCTTGGTGGGCCTTTGAACATAAGGACACTGGCAGCGGCTTTGAGGGAGGTTACAAGTCATGGTTGAGGTTTGCGCACCCCCTGAAGTCGACCCGTATGTAGTGGCTTGCTGATAAATCCTAGTGCCGCTGATGCAACGAGCCATCTGTTCTTCGCCTATCTGAGGTCCTTGTCTCCCCAGACCGCTCGTGCTGGCATATCTTTGCTCCCCATGTCCCTGCAGAAACTGCTGCAGGAAACCGAGTATCCCCCACAAACGCCGTCCTTGATGATGTCATCAACATATAAAGTTGTCATGATAGTTGATACGGTGTCACCAACACCATTCGCGCTCTTGCGACGTGCTAACCATTTCCAATACCGAGATGACGACCAAGCGCTTCAGGAATTTTCCGAGTACGAGGATCCCGTGAAAGCTCTAACTGAGGAATGCCGTAGAGTTCTTAAGGCGATCTCTCTTGCGAATCAGTCTCAAGTGTCCAGCTCGAAGCATTCCACTGGTCTTCGAGATGCTTCGTGGTCGCGCTTTGAAGATATCGGTTTTGGGGATACCTTGGAGGAAGAAGAGGAGGACGATGAGACTGTTAAGATCAATCAACTTCGAAATCCCCGTGGCCTGCGAACTACTCCTGCATCCGGCGCAAATCTCGGAAGACCAACAACTCCTTCTTGGGCAGACTTTTTGTCGTCTGGTTTTGTTGATGAGGCACCAGGTAGTCCCAGGAACCTCTTATTGCCGCCGGATAAGATCTTGCCACCTATTGAAACGGCCATTAGGCAACGGAGTTCGCAATCGCATCGTCCCAGACTAGAAAGTGACCGGCATTTAGAGCCTGGCGAGTTAGCTAGTATCGCTCGATTCGATTTGGATGATGCTTTCTGGTGGGTATGGATGAGCAGTTTAGCGCCGGAGGAGACTCCAGAACGTAAATCCGCATTCGGACGATGCGCTATAATCGAGACCCTTATTCGCCAAGGTCGTTGGCTAGTGATGGAGGAGATGGTGAAGGGCGCAGCCCCTGAACCAGATGCCGGTGCCTACATTGCAGAAAAGAAGAGCTTTTTCAGTTGGACGAAGCGTGGTAAGAGTGTTTCACGCAGCAAGTCAACTTCAAAGCCGTCAGCAGGTAGAGGTAATCAGTTAAACCCCGGTGCTACCGCGGGTGCTGGAGTGAGCAAGACAAGTATCGGGCCTGACCAGCACGCGAAAATTCAAGCAGCCGCACAGAAACTTCAGGCCAAGCAACTTCAAGAACAACAGGCGAGCCCCAGAGCAGAACGGCGTGGGCGGTCGGATGCTGACGTGCTGAAGGAAAAGACTAACAGCATCCTTACCTTAAACCCAGGTGTCATGAATGTTGCTTCTCCGGCTCTTAAGTGGGCGAATAAGTACGATAAGGAGGCCATTCGCGAGGCTTATCTTGGCAACGCGTTTGCCGGCCGTGGCCAATCACAGATATCGCTACAGTCGGACTTCCCTGGAACGAATGGTGTTACTGCGAACGGCGGTGGTCTTAAGCCGGACACCCCAGAGCGTGCGCCGTCTCCTGCTCCAGCTCCAGCTCAACAGCTGCCTTCGCCAGCGCCCGAGCCCAAGTCACCGGTGCAGACGCCTCCTCCGGCCCGAGTCCCGGTTCCAGAGAAGCTTGCACCCCCGCAGCCTGCACAGCCTGCTCAACCTGCTGAGCGATCGGAACCTACAGGCCGGAATTCGCCGCTGCCGCCCCCTCCTCGTGAAGAGCCAAGCATGGAAGCGGCTCGGGAAACCATGGTTTCTCCAGAGCCAGCGAGTCCAGAAAGCAAGAAGCACAAGAAGCTTCACAAGGACGAGAAGAAACCCGGTGGTGGTTTCAGAAAGCTCTTCGGGCGAAAGAATCGTCAGTCTAAGCTGCCTGAGAATGCGGCTGCAGATGTTAACGGCATGTTAGCTGCAGAACCAGTGCAGACTCCTACCTCAGCACGAGCTCCCTCTCCTGCTCCGATAGCAGAGCACCCTGAGCCTAGCCCCGTCGAGGTATCCGCAGAACCCGCCCTCGAGGCTCCCGTAGAACGACCAGAAGAGAGGACACCCACGCAAACACCGGTGACGCCAACGCCTGCGAGGCAAACATACGACCCGTCCGTCGACGATAACTTGTCTCGCGTCGATACCGCAGATGCTGCGGAGGCTAACCAGGCATTCTCTCGCTTCGACCAGGGACCACTCCTAGACCAGCCTGCTTTTATTCCTGACGACGATCAGAGTGTCGACTCTGCCGCACCACCACCTATTGCTAGGCACCCCAGCCATCGCTACGAGGACGAGGAAGACGATGAGGCGGGTGCACCTTCGCCGTCTGTTCCTATGCAGGACCGATGGGCTGCCATCCGAAAGAACGCTGCCGACCGTGCGGCTCGACAGAGTGAGGAGCAAAGTCGCGGTGCGTACAGTAAGACTACGGATGGCGATGATGATACCAGTGGTGAAGAGAGTAAGAATTTTCCTCCCGTACATGGATAGAGATGAATCACTAACACGTCACAGCTATCGAGTCCCGCGTGGCCCGCATCAAGGCTCGTGTTGCCGAATTAACAGGCAACATGGAAGGTTCTGGACCGGGAGCTCCCGCTGGTCGCCGCTAGGAGCGGTGTTTCAGATGAAAATTTGGCTAGGAAATGATGCGAATAATTCAGCCACGTTACGCACTCGCCTCCATCACCTATCTGGACTTATTTCAGGACGTATTCGTCCCGATCGGTACTGCCGGCATGCCAATGCCGAATTTTTCTTTCAATACGCTTGGCTTTTGAACCCTTTTCGATTTCGATGATACCATTAGAACATGCCGTCTCGTGTCTTTTGCGACCAGAGCCATACTAGGACCTGGTATCTCATTAATTCAATGTTGACTTCCGATGTCAAGCAAGCCAACCTTGGAATTCCCCAGGTGGACAGCGGTAACCGCTTAATCCCTTATTAAAAAATTGCTCTAAGACGATAGTGATCGGGATAGGAGGGGTTGTTAACTGAAGCCTCCTAAGTTGCTGTTACGCTTGAGCAAAGAACAGAATCCAAGTCTACACATTAATGCGTTTTTTTTATAGCTATTTCTGGTTTGGTGTTTTTTTTTCTCAGCTTGGGGAGTAATGAGCCGACGAGGGTGGGGAAGAAGAGATACCCATTCGCAGAATAGGGGGAAAGAGTTTGGAAGATACCTACGTACTTTGTTCAAGAGAAAAGTGCCAATGCGAATCCTTTTTTTTCTCTTTCTCTTTGATTTTCTTCGATGAAATACAGATCTTTTTGGAAGTGCTGGATTTTTCTTCTCTTTCGATGGCATGCCGCATGAGTTAGTTACTTACCTTCCTACTTTAACTGGGTCGAAGGCAAGGCAAGATGATAATTTACCTACCTAATCAACCCCCTGAAATAAGGGAAGTAAAGCAAGGCAGAAGGGGGCAACGCACTCGACTCGAGACGAAAGGAACCAAAACCCCAAGCACGCCTTGACTCAGACAGATGGCCTCGACTCGGACAAATGGGATCAATCGGGAGTTGAGCTTGAGCGCGCCAGAACAACTTGAAAAATGATAACCACTTCCGATAGATATGGATCATCTCAATACAAACATTGTGTGAAATCCCAATGAAGGCTTTTCAGGCTGTGATAGCGATATACTAGATAACTATCTGGGGCTTGCTCTAAAGCTGCGTATGATTCAAGATACCCAATCGGTGAAGTAGCTTACAGTCAACTTAAGGGTCTTCGGCTTCATGGATACCTAGATAGATAGGATTGCCCTGTTTAAGCCCACAGTTGAGTTAAAGTTCTAGCTGCTTGGGAAAAGGGATGTGTATATATTGTTTTTCTATTGTAAAAGGGCACATGCATCTTTGACAGTTTCGATGAAAGGATTTCGTGGTGTAGTTGGTTATCACGTCAGTGTAGCACACTGAAGGTCTCCAGTTCGAATCTGGACGAAATCACCTCTAGTCTTCATTTTGTACCATAATCAGTATATTAAGCTTTTTTTTTACACTCATCTTTCAGGTTTCTAGGCAATTCTTCTTATACGTGTGCACTTGAACTACCGTCTAACTTAAAAGACTAAAGCCTCCTATGCGAAGGAATGCTTTGCGTATGAGTATATATTGAAGAGGTCTGTTTGACCCTGGTCAGAATATCATGGACTAGGAGTAGTCAATGATCCTAATCTCCTGTATGCCTGATAACCCGCTGATTCGTCTCGTAAGTCACAACCTCTAGTACGTCTCTTGAAGCAGGTACGGCGATGACTGTTGATCTAACCTCACACTAGCACCCAGCACCCAGGTACTTCAGACTGTCTGTATAATAAAAGCTAAGCTGCCCGCTGCATAACCAACCGGACTCTGCTATTTTATGGCTCGTGAAACTGCAGCACCGGCCGCATCGTATCGACCTACCAGGAGTGGGAGGGATATATGCATGTATGTATGCCGACTCCCCATGCTAAGAATTAAGGGTAGGTAGAGGCTACGGAGTACCTCGAAGTATCGTGTTTCTGGTTGACCTGTCGGATTCATGGTGTGAGGTGTAACGCGAGATGCCGAGATGGTAACACGATGATGCAATGGCGGGCAGGGCTTGGTGACACAACAGATTCTTGGCCCTTAGGGCTGAACGTGGGACAAAGGGGAAAAGACAAGAACACCGCCATGCTCGTGCCTGCCGGTATCGAGTCCAGCTAGACCAGGTTTGCGGCCGCTGCAAATCGCCGTACAGCCTCGTCGATCACTTGGTCTGGCCCGTAATTGACAGGCTTCAGAAGTCACACTCGGTCACCACGGGTAAAGGTGAAGAGAAGGGCAGATATGGAGAGGCAGAAACAGGAGGCAAGTGAGCCGTGGTTTCGGAGGACGATCTCTGACGAGCTTTCCTATTGTTATCTACAGTCTCTGTGTGTCTCTCTGCCTTAGCCTGTTTCACGCAGAACTCTACTCGGTGCCGACGGTCGACGGAAATGTTTAGCTCGGTCGAGGTAAGACAAGGGGATAGATATCTGTCAATCTGTATCAGACCGACGAGATCGGCACCATGCATCGGGCGTCTGCAGATACGGGGACGGGGACGGGGATTAGTGATCTGCCATATCACATATCACATGCCAAACCCTCGGAAGAATGTCCGTAACATAGGACGATGTTGCGTACAGGCTTTACCTATCACAATATACCTGGCGCTTTCTTCGTCTTCCCTGGTTTCTTCTGATATCCCACAACCCAGGTAGGTAGGCGACTAAGGGCAGACAGCCTAACCGCGCTTCCGCGCCTACGCGCTTACGACAGCTAGTTTCATGGGTTCATGGGACAGGTTTGGGGGGAGTCAGGTATGAAGATCTAACGTAATCTGCCTAGCCCAGCCTCGTATCAGCCCCGGACACAACTCAGCCCTACAAGCGAGCCGCAATACACTCGGCCGGGAAGATCCGTGTGTTAATTAGTCGATTTATCAATTTCGTCAGCGGCACGGCGGGCCTGGCCTGGTGGGTAGCTAGCCCAGGGGAGTAGGTAACACGGTATACCACGCCGTGGGATAGCATGGGCGAAGCTGACGTAGCTCGTTTCCTTTTTTCTCTTCCTCGCTCTCTGTGGCCGTACGGCGTATCATACCACACACCTACAAAGTGCTGTAACGTGAGTAATAGCCTATGCTTCCCAGCTCGTCAGGAACGCAGCCAACCAGGAGGTCACATCCGGCCAAGCCAGCAGCACAGCACATGCGGGTCTGAGACAACTATATTGCACAATGTGCCCCCTACCTACACCGGTGTCGTACCTGACCCCGATGGCCTAATCCGTACTGGCGGACACCAAGTTCAGAAGTTTGGGGGCCGTCGACTTGCCCATCTAGGCCATGTCGAGCCCTATCCGTCCATCTTACCATCTACCCACCCAGCCGCGCCGCTCATCCTCTACTATAACGAGCTAGGCAAAAAAAGCAAGTACTAGGCCTTCCTTCAGGCCTTCCTTCCTTCCCAGCGGGCCGGGAGCTCTAGAGCACGCCCGTGTCCGTGTCCGCGACCGGCAACCTAAGACTGCCCTGCGTAGGGCTGTGCACGTTATTGCTTCCCCTTGCCTTTCCCCGTCTCCTTCCCCGTCTGCCCATACACACATGCACGCACATATGCAAGCCCGCGGCCAGGGAAACGGTATTTCCTCAATAGGTAATCGGACCAGCGCGAGACCTGGCTTTGCGGTTTTGGGGCGGCGGCTTGAACTTGGCTACTTGGGTAGGTAGTCAGGCCTATGGGCCTAACTGTGGCAGCAGGAAAAGCAGTAAATATTGATATTTCTGTCCCGGTTGGGTAAGAGATTGACTCCGTCGTGGCTGACTCCGTAGTGGCTAGTGTGTGTCCGTCGTTTCTTACCCCTAGGTAACCTACCGTGACGCATCTCGACACATCTGTAGAGGTAGCTCCTACATACTACACCTAGCTCCGAGGTTAACATCGAAGTGAAGTTTAAGCTTAGGTAGTCGGTCCAATAATCGGAGCTGAAAAAGGCAAGGGATAACTATGACGATCCCATCCAGGGGAAGATCCGCCTACACGCGCCGACAAGGGTATCAAGGCATTATCGACCTTGATAACCTCTCCCAAAGCCAGCCTCACGACGTCATATTCTGCGGGCGTAGGATTCGGATAGATATGTATTACCCTGGTAAAGCTTAGGGGAGGTGAATCCTACCGGAACCCTACATGGTACCTAGACCCAACTTATTACCAGTCATGGCGCCATCTCTCGTAAGGTGCTTACCCTATGTAGGCCCGCTTCCTGGCGTTCTGGTGCCCTGCGCGTCTAGAACCTCGGGTCGCTGTATGTAAGTTGATCGAGAAATGATCGTCGTCTATCAAGAAAAGAGGAGCGAGGCTCATTCGGCATTCCTCCACCCTTGCTGCCTTGTCCCATCATCTCGTCACAAAATCCCCATCTTGGAACATCACAATTTTATACAATCTTGGAACAACGGTAGAGAGATAGCTTTTTGGTGAAAAGTCAATGCGAATTCTTGTTTCGGGGTCTGGTGACACATGCCCATTACCGCCTGGTATCTCTTACTAATAGTGTACAAGTGAATTTGTTTCCCCTTCAACGCCGTCCCGATGTGTTTGTTCGTTTCCGTTTCGAAAAGTAGTTCCCATATTCTCGAACCTTCCTTTTTCCACCCGGCCAACAGAATGCAACGCAGAAGCTAGCCTAAGCTGATAGCAAAATCCCATTACTCATTCATCGTGTCCGTCTCTCTCTTTCTCTCTAGAGTTATCCGCACAAAGCTGTCAATCGTATAATGTAAAAAGGACTGGGTGATGTGAAGCTTAATATCCGAGCAAATATCAAAATAATAAACAGTAATGATATAAACGCCTTGAGCGCCACGCCATGCTTGTGAAGTGAAGACAAAAATGCATGGCGCAAAACGAAAACGAGCGATTCCGCCGCTAGTTGAGGTTGAAGCCAGCATCGAATGCTAGAAATGAAGGTATCCAAAAAACTAGAGCTTTCCCCGTTCTCCGTGGGATGCCCTTCGATGCTCTATAAGTTGTTGTACAGTGTCACGTCGCGATACGAACACGAAATGGCATAAAATGGTATTACCCCAAGCCTTCACGGCGATGGGTAATTAGCCATCTACTCTTATTCTTTTTGGCTCACCACCATTCGGCTCATCTGAGCCGGGGCCGCCTAGATCCGGGCTCTTCCGCTTGGTGGCGCTCGGCCCGTTGTCATCCCTTAGAAAGGATGGACCCGAGCCGACCACCGGCGTAGCGAAGTTCAGAGGGCTGGGAAGAGTATTGCTGTCACTGCCCCGAAAATTCCATTCGGGATAAAAGCTGCTAGGGCTCGGTAAGAATTCATTGTTGAGGAACCGAGATGGCAGCGCAGAGACAGGGGTGTCGATATTCATATTGTTGTTTTGTGTGGATGGGTGAGGTCTTGCGAACGGATTCGGCGGACCCGTCGCTCCCGCAGACAGCATAGCGGAAGCTGACGGCGAAGGAGGCGGGAGTACTACACCTGTCCCAGGCCCATCACCATTGCGGCGCGTCGATTGAGTAGTGGTGTCAGTTGCTGTACGGGGTGATGTGCCCGTATTCGCGCCGTTGCTGCCGGCGTCAGACTGCTCCTCGGGAATTTGTACTGTTAGACGGGGTCGGGAGCCACCGCCGCCAACCTTCAAGCTGTTTGAGCGAGAAGGTGGCGTGAAGGTCGTCTCGGGAATGGTAGGTATAGAGTTGCGCGCATTGGGTAGGTTAGAAGTGTTCGAACGCTGCGGGATAGGCGGAGATGAATCGGATTTGATTCGCGACACGGCACCAACATCTACAGATTGCGATCGATTACCCCCATCATCCTTCCCGCGCGGTTCGGCGTGAAAAGAAGCCAGATGCTGGGATAGGATCGACCGGTTCTCGTCAATCGGTGTGAAGATACTGTGTTGCTTGCGCTGTGGCATCTTCTTGATCGCCGAGGCCGTGTCGAGTAGGGGTTGACCTGGTCTCTCTTGCGGCTGGTCGTGCCTCGGCTCCATGGGCGCAGGCGGCTGTTGCGGTTCCGGCGCCATCTGAGGCTGTTGTACCATCTGCTGTGGCGGCTCTAGATGTTGTGGCGGCTGAGGAGGAGACATTTGGGGGGTCGGCTGGGGAGGCACCTGGTGGGTGGGTTGCGGCGGAGAAGGGCGCGGAGGCTGCGGTTGGCTTTGTGGAGGGTAGCTGGGAGGCACAGACGATCGGCGCTGGTCGTCCATGTAGTTTTGCACCTGCTGCTGGTGTGATTGAGCGGCGGCGTACTGGTACTGAGCCGGAGCCGCTGGCGGAAGTCCATGTGAGTAATTAGGCTGATTCTGCGGGTTGTAGATAGCAGGCTGAGGCATATACGCGTAACCGTTGGATTGAGGAGCGCCTGGTTGCTGGGGGACGCGACGGTAATCATTCCTGGACGAAGGCCTGGAGGCGATCTGCGGTTGCGGTGTATGTCCCCGGGGAGGGAATGGCATTCCGTTGATAGGAGGAGAGGCGGAGGGAGTGTGATGCCTCAGATGCGTGAAAGGAGCTTGGTTTTGGAAATGGGGAGGAATCATCTGCGGCTCGACGGACCCTTCGTGGCCATGCGGCGGAGTGCCTTCGCCATCTTCGTCGTCATCGTCGTCGCCGCCATTAAAGTCGTGTGGACCTTTATGTTCGTTCGGGCCACCGTGCTATCCTCAACATTAATAATCTGGCCCATTTGGTCTTTACGGGAGGAGTAGAACCAACATATTGATATCTCGTGATCAGGTCTCGCATATCACTCGAGGAGTATTCGTAGAGCTTCTTGTTGCTGCCGAAGATGAATACCGCGACATCGACCGAACAGAGCACGGAGAGCTCATGCGCCTTCTTGAACAGGCCGCCTTTTCGCTTGAGGAATGTGCTGTAGGATATGCATATTAGCTACCAACCGGAGAAACGAGGGTATCGAAAGCTAAATGATGGGAAGGGAAGCTTACACTGAACGGTTCCTGTCATCCTTGATCGCTTTGATCTCAATCTTTCTTCGTCCCATCTTGCTCTAGATTGCACGGACGCGAACAGAGAAAAGCTAATAGCAGGTATTCGAGGGTATAAAAAGAAAAGGGAAGAAAGGGAATAGGTAAGCGATAAGCTTAAACTTCGCCTCCCAATTGCCGTAGGATTTTTAAGTTGGCGATTATAGACTCGTCGAGTTCGGTTGATAGAGACAATGCGGCGGGTAGTGGCATGAAAAAAGACTGTTTTGAAAGGAACGGTTCGCTATTTTAAAAGGGCCCGACCGCAAGGTAAGGTTATATCTGATGGAAGCCAAGGTTCAAGGCTTAGATGTAGCTGGACCAAAAAGTGTATATATTGGGTATTCTTTGGTCTGCGGGATCCAAGTGAGTACCGGTTTGGTTCGATGACTTAATTATTCCCTAATCCTGGCTGGCTTCTGACGCGAAGGGCTGAAGGGTCAAGGGCCGGTCAGGCGTCTGCAAAAGTAGGGTTTCTGAGAGGGCTGAGGAGGTTTCCTTAGGGAAGGTTGTTTTGGAAGGGATGATATGATGTTGTTTTAAAGAACAGATGAGTTTGGAGGAATAGCCGGGTCTAAAAACTGAAACGGCTCGCCCGTGATATTTGAACGGGTTTATCCAGGGAGGAGGTGGAGGAGTGGGCGGTAGAAGTATGTATTCTTGCGGCCGTGCAGTTCTTGATCTTTTTATGAAGATGGACGAAATAAAACAACTAGGCTATGATAGACGTTCGATATCGGTTCCCGAGATACATTGATACAATACAGTACAATACCATCAATCGGTGCACTACTTGGACTTGCAGGACGATGGGGCTGAATCTGGCGTGGTTGGTTCTAATAATAGATGGAATTGTGTTCACTCGAGTTTTTTTGTGTGCGGGAGAAACAGAGAAAGTGGGAAAAGGTCCAAGGAATTTGGGGGGGTGGAGGGAGAAGAGGTAGGGAGGGGGGGAAAGACTGGGAGATGGTGTCACACACGCACTGGAAGAGAAGAGGAAGAAACTAAAGGTCTACCTCTCCTAAGGCCCTAGGCGAATACAGGCTACAAGGCCTGAGTAACACCTCGACACGCTACCCAGTACACACATACATGCTAGCTGAGTACTTCGAGGGGGCATGTTCGAACTAAGCAGAACTAAGCATCAGAACCCGCAACTCTGCCCTAGACCCAATTCGAGCTAGGAAGCGGAAACGTTCTTTGAGTTGACCGTTTAGTTATCAACGACCCACCTCGAACTTGCACTTTTGACACTTTCTAGCACGCTACTGACAGGTACGGACTATACTACGGACAGCTCTAGCATTTCCCTGCAGCACAGTCAGTTTTAGCTGCCGTAGAGGGCAATGTACCTGACGTAAGTCTGATGGAGTTTTTGATGGTTCGTCGCTATTGAAGATCTCCAAGTACCTTTCTAACTATTCAAGTTCAAATCTAGCATGGGGGAACAGCCTTAGCAGGGCCTAGCGCGACCCGCGACCGAGTTTCTCGCAGGGGTTCCTGGTTCGCTCACTCTTTTGTTCGCAGTTCCAAAGTACAATGGGTCGGTATGGATAAAAAGGCGGAGGCTGCAAGGAACTGCAAAACCAACGGTCAACAGGCCACGAGGGGGACCGCATTGGGAATACCTTGTGGCTTAGACTGAAGCATACACAACTTACACACACAGCTTTTCTTTCACGAGTCTTCGAGACACGCATTTGCATGCAGCCTTACAGGTCTCTGTACAGCCCGGACTGCGGGACGACACGACAAATCGCAAATCGAGATCTCCTGTACCTAAGTAATCCGATCGTCAGGAAAATAAAAGGAAAATAATCAATATCCATCAATTGATCTCCAAAATCCGTAGATATCGCATGTATGTTTTGGATTTCGTCATTGTCTTCTTCGGGCTAAGCCAATAACCTTATCTCATCATCTCTAATTTCCCGTCTTCTACATTGGGAAGTACCTACGTAGGTACCTTCGTCTCGATACCTTGAAACCGCCCCCAAACTGACTGGTTTCTTCGTACTTGATACATCTCTCTCTCACCTTAACTTAGCGGGCCTTCCCCTTAAGTAATACAGAAGGTTTGAGCCTCAAAATTGCACATTCCTACTGAAGATGTCTAATTTCCAGGGGGTAAAATGATTAATTCGGTCATTTGCGCGTGGGCGCCTTTGACGTACTTCCTTCTCGAACATCTCCCCCCTTTCAGAAAGAAACCTCGAGGTCGCACATGACGGCGCGCGCCAGTTTTGCCATGTGCTCTTTTCTGTTCCGTCTTCTTTGAAACTACCTACCGCTCTTTGATTTATTTTGCCGCGCCCGCCGAACTCGGCGAGGAGGTCCGCTAGGCAAGACTAAAAAAAAGGACAGTTCGATTATATTGGATTCTTTGCGCCTTGCAGATTCGGCTGCTACTCTCTCTTCATTTGGGTAAATTTTCCATATAATATCCGTAAGGAAAGACGTAGGCGAGGACCCTTGCGGAGATCTGCGAACGCCCGGATCTGGGGAAAAAAGCCCAGAACGGTCTGCTTTTCCCTCCTGGGCACTATGAGATTGGCTCCCAAGGCTCCTCCCCCGGGGGAGGGTTCCTGAAAGTTTAGATTGCAGGCATGTCATTTTGGTGTTATTCCCAGATTAGAAATAGGAAGCATGGGCTATAGCGACATTGAAAGACATCCCATCCTTCTCTATGCCTAGCTCATTATACAAACATACATAGGCGCTACTGCTACTGCTACTTTTGCTATTATTGCTGTTATGCATAGTTCGACGGCATTGCCTAGGTAAAAGCCGCGACAGAGTATGAACAGGAATTTGTCAAACTCCATCGTCGCTGTTACCCAACTCTGACAAGTTTCTAACTTGGATCAGCCACTCACGACACGATCGCAGTAGCTTAGGTCTATCTAAGCGCGACGGCGAACGTGTCTGAAAGAGCTGAAGTGTGATTCGGTGCCGAGTCCTATAATGAACATCTAAACCATGCACCTATCTGCATGAGCTTCTAGGGCTGTAACACTCAGTCGGTAACACGTACATCTAATCGGTGCGATGTGATATCAAGATGTCAAAAAGGAAAAGAGACGGATAAAAACAGTTCGGGGACGGGTAGGATCCTCCTATGCCTCTTGGCGGCGCAGCCGTGTCGTTTGCTTTGCCAGATCGGAGCCGAACGATATAGTGTCGTTTAAGCGCCGGGACTAGAAAGCTCCAAGGGATGTTTCTTCAAATAAGAATGCATAGAAATTCTGCGACACTTGCGATTGGATTATCTAACTTGTCGTGCAGCAAGCCTATATTGCAAGGCTGGGAAGGGGGGTGGATGGACGGGATGGATTGTATGTGTGTGGTGCCGGTGGGATACCTACCTGGGTATGTACAGTGGTTGGATAGTAGACAGATGCTGGCCCCCCGGACCCGGATTGGTGTGTGTAACCATGAACCCCATGCACAATAGCCGAGCCGAAACGCTAAAAATAGCTATTTATAGTCCACAGGTTCCAGTAGCCCATGCATTCTGCAATCCTTACCCTCACCTTGGCTCCCTTTCTGGCCAATTAGCCCTCGAATCGACCCTGCCGTGCTGCTACCATGTGGGTAAATTTACCCCAATTCGAGCCAATTTGCCCGAATTAAGGGCCGAGGGACGTATAACCTGCACATAATTTACCCTCCTTGCTGAGAGGCGTCTGCTATTCGTCGGGCTAGACTAAACATTATTCTCACGAGCGGTCATCGTGATCCGGACAACGGGCTATGGGAAAAGATGACTACGATATTTCCCGTATTTTTTGTATGTAACGATAAGCGAAAGGAAAAAAAGATGAGAGACATTGGAAACTCGATCGAGGTCCATCGAAGCCGGCCTCTATGGGACTGGCCTGCATATGTCGTGACATATCTCTTGCCCGACATTGTAGTGTTTGAACGCCGCTTATCAGCATAATTACCTACATACCGCAAACTAAACCATACGTACCTGCAGCTCGCGCATGATGACAGACAATCCCTCAACCAGAGTTCAGAGACCAAAAAAAAGGCCTCAGACTTTGTGAAACCAGTGTCGCGAATCATTCCAGAAGGTTTTTGGAACATCTCGATACGATACGCGTTGAGACGCTGAATAATGATAAGACAGAGAACGAAAAGGGAAATTAGGGATAATTCTGACAGGACAGGACACCACGATGCTTGGCAATGACGCGCCCTCCCCCTTCTTATTCGTCTCCTAACGTAATACGGCCAAGTCCTTGGAGGATTCGCGCGCGATGTTGCTCTGCCATCTGCGAGACAAGTCCAGTCCAGTCCAATCCAGTCCGCCCAACCCTGCAGTGGACTAATTCATCCTTTTGCCCTTTTCCTGTGGATATGGTTCTTTTCATCTTCATGATCATGATCTTAGGGCCGATTAGTTATCCCCCCTTTTCGTGATGATGATTGATGAGATAATTAGGTTACCTAACTTCTTCTCCCTCTATCTATCTACCTACGGAGATATAGGTAATTGTCGTAAGGGGTTCCCAAGGGGTGATGCCACATCCCACGCTTTCCCATGTTTTCGAGATTCAGCTCTGGCTCCCGGTAATTGACATGACATGAGAAATGCGCAGATACCCAGGTAGAGGGAGCAAAAAGCAGGTACTGTCTTATTTCGCGAACCGTAATAACGGAATTAACTCCGGTATGACACGCCTACGTAAAGCTGATGGCATCGAATCCGCTATTCGACACGATATTACAAACTATAGGTTACCTAAGGGAGCTGATAGTAAGTCTAAGAGGTAGTAGTCTCAGACCAAGGCTAAGTTCGCGGGCCTCCCGCTTCCCGCTGCTCCCGCTCCACTGCCACCGGGAGGGCTAATTATGTTCAAAACGGTAGCATTTGTATGATACATAATAATTCTTCCCCAAAGCTCTGGCCCTCCGGCACCGATGCCGAGCCACGAACGGGGGGCCGGATTTCAAAGGGCCAGCCAAGACAAAGACCCCTAATAGCCTCGAACTACTACTACTTTTAAACTACCGAAACAACCGGGTCTCTCTGTCTGGGGCCCCTTCCTTTGCGGTTCATCTCAACCTTCTCGAAACAGCCACCGACCTCAGCTATCGTCCCTAATCGTCCCTAAACGACGGATAGGATCGCCCTTCATCGACGTTGCAGCTGCAAGCTGCAAGCCATAGAAGAAGTATTTTGGTTTCGACAAGAATTGTCGGGACCGTCGCCCGGTGCCGAATTGCTCGCATAGCCCGCGCCAGGTTTCCCCTAATTTTACAATATGATGCATTTTTCTTATTCGTCTAGTTTAAGCTAGAGGCTAGGTTAGAGATTTCTTCGACCAGAAACAGACAGGAAGTTCAGCCCCCAAATTTGGCCGGCGGCAGGCATGGCATGGCCATGTCGAATATGCATGTATGTCAATTATTCCCCGTCGAAAAAAAAACCTTTCGCTCCTTTCCCTCCCACCCATCCATCCTAGGGCTAGCACGTTCGGGAATATCACACACACCTACGGCTACCTATCAGGGGGAAGATAGCTAGGTGCCATCTACGTAGGGCGGTAACATGCCACGTTCGCCTGACGCTGTGCTTGTGTTACTGCTACGCTGGCCCTACGAGTAATAGGCCAAGGGGGATAATGATGGGTGGTGTATCAGACACTACTCCGCGGATTAAGAAGGCTGTAGTAGATTACTTGAGACTTGCATAGGGCTAGCTATTCAGGTACGCGTCCATCGTGTCCTTCTCCCCCATGCCATTGCCATGCCCCATCCCACACTACCCACCACCACAAAAACCACGAGCTAGTTGTCTCAGTCATCATTCTGCATTGCATATTCTGTCTTCCAAATCAACCCCTATCCATTCTTTGGCTGCCTTCTCTCCCCTCCCCCTTCTTTCCCCCATTCTTTTCTGTTGCTTGATTATTATTTGCTTCTCGGCCATTACTTGCATGTATGTAGGCACGTATGCGCGTAAGTTAACTGCACGTCGCAATATTGAGAAGAAAAAACGCGACGCAACGCACGCGTGCGGCGTATCATACCTAGGTACCCATATGACTGGCGTCACATTTGATTACCACCATCACGAAACCCCCCAAACATACGGAATTTTCTTCCTCATATTCTTTCCTTTTCTACTGACCATGCAGACGCATTCGGTCAGTTGCTGCGGCAGGACAGAAAGAGGCAACGAAAGATGACAATTCTTCAAATGCAACTTTTCTCTCTTCTCTCTACTCAAAAGAGCATATCGTGAAAGAAGGCAACCAGACTTAGCTACTCCAAATCCCACGTAACACAGAAACAAATGCATGTCACTCACTATTAAGTGCCATGTCTGAGACCGGCAAGTAGCGGCCAGTCGCTACGCTTGGCACCCACCCACACACACCTCTCCGCTTCTAAGTATAGAAACATGCCCCCCATGCAGGCTCCCCAAAAGCACATGGCATCCATGCTACAGAAGATTTCTAGAAAAGAGTTTGTGGGAAAGAAAAACATGTACTATTTGGTACTACTGGTATTTATTATTATGCCCCCCTTAAGCGCTGGGCCTCCTTTTTTACCAGTTGGCTGGGTGCGACGGACGGGAAGCCGAACTTTGCATGCTATACACACATCTCATCTGCCAACCAAAGGCACACTGTACCGAGAAAAAAAGGTAAAAGACCTATGCAGACTTGCCAGTAGCATTAGCGTATCATAGAACTATTGCACACAATGCAGTTCACTTTTGTCTCCCCTTCCTATAAGCAGTAATTAGACAACGCCGCCTTGACACCTAGACCTGAACACCGTGCCGATGCTTCCCGAATTTGGCTACCTGCCTAGCCGTGATTTGTATTATGACCCTCCGCCGTATTACCACACAGAATGACCACCCGAATGCTGCTCTGGGAAGAATGATAGGGGATGCCCCAGGATTGAGGCGTCTCGAAAAAAAGGGGACTAGTGTAAAATCAAGATGAGGTAAGGAACAGCAAGGCTGAGTCCCCATTGGCTGGTTGCACAAGAAGACTACCAGACGGTTCCCCGGAGGACAGGAGGATTACCTCGTAATACGAAACCTCCCTTGCTTATTCGTTAACTGCCGACGGACCAGCGGACGGTGCGCGGAAAGAACCGAACCCTCCATTATCAGCACCATTGTTGCTGTTCTGGATCGTACCGTTCAGCATAGGGCATTTGCTAGAGCAAAGCGAATTAGTAACCAGCATTGCTATGAAGTTGACATGGAAGAGATATGATGGAAGAGACCTGGACATGGTATGAGAGCAGCCTAGTGCTCGCGGAGATAGATAGGTATGGAATAGAGAGGCGGTGACAAGTAGCAATGCAGCTTCGGGACAACTTGAACTACAAAGCTGTTTTCAGGGACTCTGACGAGCAATGGTGCCAGTACCTCTTGTTTGTCTTGATATGTCCCACTTGTCCACAGTTAGCACATTTCCGGGTCGTGCCCGCCGCGGCCTTATCTGCGGCCGACGGATCCGGAGATGCGTCAGGGTTGACATCGACCTTCTTCCTCTTCTTGCCTTTGCCCTGCTTTTCGCGAATCTGCCGTCGGTCTTGGTTTTTGAGGAGCCGCTGGAGCTCTCTCTCAACACTGTATACATGTTAGTAGCCATCGTAACGCGTGTGGGTGTTGCAACAAACAGTTTGGTCATTTCACGATTGTCGTCGGCATCAAGTGTAGGCTTCAAGGCATACACGCTAAGAGGTGGTTAGTAAGTAGAAGAGAAGGCGAAGGAAACAAAAGGAAAAGGGGATACGCGATTTAAAAAAATGACAGCTGGCGATGCTGCTGCTTGGCTTACTCTCTGTTCTTCTCTTCGTTCTCCCGCCGTTGCCTTAGGTAATTCCTAATTACCACAGGATCATCGAGGATAACGGTCTCCGTCGTAGTTTCGCCGGATTCGTCGAGCTTCTTGCGGGTGATCTTAAGCTTCTTTTTACCAGAGCGACTGGTCGCACTAAGACGACTGAACTGGCTACGCCCGTCATCCATGGGTGCGGGAGTTGCTTCGACCTGCGGAGGATTGAAGCGGTCGTCCTCGTTAGCCGTATCGAGGATATCTGCATCATCATGGGTAGTAGCGTCGCTAAGAGTAGTCCTCTGTCTCTCCCAGATCTGCCGGATGCCTGCGTTGTACATGTCCTGCTGCTTCTTGACATTATACGAATGACCACCGTTCGCCTTACGTTCGCGTTCAATCGCATCTGCAGAAGTCGCCAGGGGACCTTGGACAGCGTTGATGTAACCACCTTTCATGGATGTCTTGATGAAACTAAATCCTAGACCGTGGCCAGTAGGATCACCTTCGCCATGAAGCGCTACCATGGCTTTGCCTGCGCTAGCATCGATGAAGTTTTTAGTTAGCTCCCAAGGAGCCATCTTAGCAACCAACGGCTCCTCCGCCTCGTCGTCGTCCTTCTCATTTTTATCCTTGGGGTCATAGCCAGCATTTGTTAGCAACTGCTGACCGATTTGCATAGCCTCGATCAAACAAGCATCTTCCGGCTTAATCATTGCTCGTATAGCAGACTCGTCCATCAGCTTCTGATCCTCCTTGAGCATGTAAGTCTTTCTGTCCTTGTTATAGGCTAGGAATTCCTTCAACTTTGCTCGGTTCTGCGTATCGTGCTTGTCGAACACGTGAGGCGTAATCTCGTTAAGACTGACATCTTGCGTTTCCTTTTTCTTCATCATACGGTACGCAATCATCTGCATACGGTTCTTGGTAGTGTTTGTGACCTTCCTAGCATGAGGACCAGGAACTTCTAGCGACGGGAAAGTCTGGCCGACCGTATACACATGATCGATGTTGCGTAGATAGAACTTTGGTCCCTCAGTAGCGTTGGTAGTGTACCCGAGGAGGAAGTCGTTCCGTCTAGGTTCGTGCTTGAAGATCGGAGCCCGATACATCTCGTTGTGCAACGTTGGGACCGTCTCACCGGGATCCACAGTCCCAAAGATGGAGAATGGCGATCGATCTTCGGGTAATAGCAGATGGGTCTCCCCGATGTCGAGTTTTGGAGTTTTATCTTCGTCGTTCAGGTCTTTGCGGCGATAGTAGTTAATTACACGGCTACCCATTCCGAAATTGGACATCATGATCGGGAACTCTTCGCAGTACTCGAAAAGAACTGCGGACGAATTATCGTTCAAGCTGAGGTCCTTGGTAGTTCTGAACACTTCCTGATTGCTCTTTCCCTTTGTATCCTTTCGCCTAACCTTGGAAGGTTTGCGTACACCGATCACATTTCTTACAACCTTCTCAATCTCAAACTTCTTACGGTGGTGCTCCCAAGGCTTGCCGTTGACCTTCGTTCGGTAGAAGGGGAAAGTAAGCTTTAGGGCCGGCAAGCTGTGCTCCACAGAGAGATTAGATAGAGTAGCCCTGACTTTGTTCTTGTGGTTCGTCTTGAGTGCCTCGTACGCGTCGTCGTTGGAGAGATTGAAATGCTTCATGACATCCCTCCTCATTCGACCGTTAGCCATTCGCTTAGTCTTCTCTTCAAATTTCGGACGCTTGGCTGGCCGCTCCCATTCATCCATCTTATGGATGAGAAGGTATGGATCTTCTTCCTCGAGCTTGACGCGTTTACTAGCACGTCGTGTCTCTTTTTGGAAGTCCTCGATGCCCCAAGTTTCAAAACCTGCGATATCCGGCAAACCGGGCTCATATTTCGCCTGCGGCTTCTTAGTTTGGGACTGGTTCTGCAGGAATTCCTTCTCCCAATCATCCATTCCTGCATCGTTCATAACTACAGGATTGGTAGCAGGCTTCGAAGCCGGATGGAGAAGGGCGACTGAAGAGTCCCAGTCGTCGCAAATCATGGCGATCTCATCCAATCCAAAGCCTCCAACTACCGACGGCTCCGAGCCCGATTGAACCGAGAAACCCTCCGCGTCCAAATCCCATTCATCCTCGTCGGTGTACTTGGCTCTCTGGCCAGCTGTACCACTCTCTGGAATTCTGAAAAGCTTGGTAGCGTCGGCCTCAAGTTCCAACTCGAGTTTGGAGGGGACAAATTCGGGAGGTTCCTTGTCTTTGTTCAAGGGTTGATAATATGCGTACTCAGCCGGCCACTCCGGAAAGACCTGGTTGAATTTGAGGATTTTATGCGGTGCAAAGCCCGGGAATTTCTGTGCCAGGAGATCTTCAACACTTTCGGGAGCTTTTTGTATCGACGAATCCTCCTTGCTCATCTGGTTAATCCACTTATCGATCGATGGAGGATTGTAAGTAGGGAAGTTGAGTTTCTGCCTTTCTTCGAATGACATGGTATTCCAATCCTCATCCGTTACGTCCTTCGCTGCTAGAGGTTTCTCGGGCACGAGATCGGTAGTCGGTTGCTCAGCCGGGGCTTCGTCGGGAGGAGGCGAGGATGGAAGATAGTCGATATCGCCGTCGTGTCCCCCAAAGAGATCATCCATGTTTTCGGCTTCATGACTAGTGCCTTCATCTTCCGTCAACCCGGGGACTTGAGAGATGCCAGCGCCATCGGCAACAGTGGAGCCGTGTTCCGAAGGTAGGTCATCATCACTCATACTCATGTCTGAGAAGTCGATGGCATTGTCTGCCTTATTGGTCTGGTCGATCTCTTTGTCGATGAATCCCTCAAGCACGCTAAGTTTCTGGTTCGGCTTGAACTGGTTGTCGGAGTTTAGGATGTTTTTGAGGTCTTCGGCGTCCTGCTGTTCCTGGGTTGCCCAGTCGATGTCGTTAAAGGATGGGCCGTTGGCCTGATCGTGATCGGTGTCCTCCCTCTTAATGGCCACACCATCCACACTCTCAGGATCCGCGCCCGAGCGGTCCCCCGCAAAACCTGCAAACCCGTTCATTTTGGATTGCGCGTAGTCGAGGAACCCTAGATATACTTCTCAGCGTCGGTAAGGACGTACGGAGACGATCGCGGACGAAATGGCGCCGATGGATCGCTTCATATCAGGATGAAGATGGAAAGTCGCGACCGTGGAAAGAACCTAGAGATTGTTTGGGGACGAAGCGATACGCTTGCCTAGCTAATGAGGGTGTTCTCCAGCAAAAAAATTATGGCCTGAGGAGGAAACTAGAGATGGATTGCTGATGGTTGATGGCCCCAAGAGATGGGCCAGAGTTGTGGCGGCTCAAGTGCAAGTCGCGTTAAAGTGGTACAATGCGCAAGTACAAGGGTACGCCTTCAGGCTGCCGGCCAGCGGGGTTGCTTGAATCGATGACTGGGGTTTGACTGACTCCAGGGTGTCGCTTTAGCGTGGGTTAGGTACTGAACACGCTAAGGCACCTGACCAAAGTTCCCTGCAAAGCGATGGAGATGCTGATGTAATGCTATTTGCTAAGGTATTAGCGGTATTGGCAATGGTATTGATGAGTGTATTGGGATCTTAGGTGCCGTTCCTTATGTATAACAGGAAGCATCAAGATGAAGGAAAAGTGAATAAATAATTTAGCTATCGCCTGCCTCTATGCAAGCAAAATGTTGAATGAGATTGCAAATGTGTGGCTTTGCAAATGTGGCTCAGTATTGGTCGAAGCTGGTGGACCGTGCACGCCAAAGAGGGGCTAATTGCTTAGGTATGTATGTACCTCTGTACCTGCTTAGTCACCCTGGAGCTGGCCGTGCTGCAGAAAACCAATGTCGTGAAACATGTCTCGGCTTTCTAACCTCTATTGCTAAAGTGTACCTGTGCTATGGATTGAAGTAATTTTGCTGTTTCTCTAGCAGTGGAGAACTAATGCTTACTTATCATATTCCAGCAGTACGGTGTCATCCCCATCCTACTATATTTAAGAATCGATCTCCTGTTCTTAGTCACTAACTAGCTAGTCGAAGAACTCAGATCGTATTATAACCAGTCGAAATAGAGGATGTCCTGGTAGATATCTTCATTTCATTCTAGCATTTTAAACCATCATAATGGCCGAAACCAGGTTTCCTTGCTCATCACAAGGCATATCGTATGATGCCCACCCCGCAGCTATATTCCCCAACGGGTAGAAAATAGGTATTTGGGAATTGATATCTTGTATACCTAGGTGAGTTCTAAAGATCCATCTACACAATCGGCCCAATTTTCACATACATTACAACATACTACTTATAACTTCCTACTGTGAAGCTCCTTTCAGATGAGTTAAAGCTAGCATGAGACATTATACCTACGTAGATGCCGAATTCTAAGTACGACAAGTACATTGTGTTCCGTGTACCTACAGAACTCGTCCGATGAGGGTTGCTTGCTCCTCCTGTGGCCTCCCGAAGTCATGCAAATAGACGACGTTTGGTACCGAATCACCGACAACCACGTATGACGCAACCGTCGGATGTTTGGATCGTTACTACGTTGGAGCTATGCAAGTTGTACTGGTAAGAACGCAATTGTTCATGAGGGATTCGACCAACCAGTATTCTTCTTACCTTCCAGGCCATTTTCTGCCAGGTTAAGCTAATATTCTCAGTGGATATTTAGTAGAGGCAGGATCTGAGTAAAGAACGGCTTGAGCTACTCCCTTCCGACCATTACATTAGGTGATATATACCGTCCTGGGGAACGCCGCCATAAAGGCGTCTTACGCATATGGATATGCTCTTACACGCAGCAAATTATATGACTTGCAGGTTACCTACCTAAGGTGCTTATTCATTAGTATACTCAGGTAAGCAACTTACCGAACCCTTGGTTATTTTAGCCTTAGCTGTTATTCCGGGTCAGGCACCCCAGGCATGGTAATATTCTATTTTCGGAGAGTTCGACTTGTTTAGCCTATAGAATTATACAAGCCTACGACAGCTACCCTTCTGCATGCTTGATTCCGAACAGGTGGAACGTGAAGAATATTATTTGGTGGATAATTGAAGTACATGTATGTGCTCAAGTAACATCAGTGTTTCTTATTAAGCCAAAGGCAATATCGTCCTAATGTCTCGATGAAAAAAAGCCACAGTAAGACTCACCCGTTTTATCAAGTCAGATTGAAGTAATTGATCGACAATATCTTCGGCAATCAAGGCTACTAACACAAACACAGACCAATCAACGGTTGGTCTCTGGCCTGTCTAAGATGACGCAACAATACGAACTCCTGTAGGGGTTGTTACATCGTGATCTGTGATCCACACTTGATGCAGATGGTTTCGTCGTGGTGCAGATGGTGCATGGCATGACAGCCCATGACAGCCCAACTAGCTCGAGTTAGTATACCGAAACTTAAGCTAGTGGGTCACAGGCTGCTCCGTCCCGGCCTCGGCGGTGTTCCAGTGTTCCACCTTCATTGTCAACGTTGAAGCTCTAGCGGGAAGGTGCGGAATATAGTCTCGTGCATATATATAAGTGGGCGGATCCGACATCGAACTGTAGTTGTGGTAGTTTCATTCAAGACCTAGACGAACTTATATCCAGCTAATACCAACACAAGCAACAAAGCCAGAGAGAGATAGGTACGACAGGATGGCGGCCCAATTCCCCAAGGATGTTCTCCGCTCCCAGTTCGTGGGCAAGGACCTCGGTGAGGTCATCACCCCAGCCGTCGTGCTCGACCTGGCCAAGATCGAGGCAAACTGCACTCTGATGCTCGAAGCCGCCGAGCGACTGCAACTCAGCTGGCGAGCACACATCAAGACTCACAAGGTAGACAGACATCTATATAGCTTGTAATTCATAATTGCTTACGATCCCGGTGGATGCCGTGCCGTGCCAAGAACATGATTCTGACGCACAATATCAACGAGGCTAACACTTTGAACCGCAGACCGAAGAGCTTACACGGCTACAAGTGGGAGACAAGAGCTCGTCTCCCGTAAACCTCGTCGTCTCCACCGTGACCGAGGGCGAGAAGCTCGTTCCCTTGCTGAAGGAGTACAAGGAGAAAGGTCGACAAGTCAATGTGAGCAAGCTCCGCCATTTTACACCTTCTTTACTCTTTGCCAGTACTATCACGTTTTGTTCCCACTCACTCTGCCACAGGTCCTCTACTCCTTCCCGCTATACGCATCATGCATCGACCGACTCGCCGCCATCTCCGCACAGCTGGGCCCGGGCGCCCTGACCGTAATGATCGACCACATTGACCAAGTCCCGCTCCTGGGCACCCTGACCAGCAAATCCGGCGGCAACGCACCCCTCGTGTTCCTCAAGGTGAACGTAGGCAGCAACCGCGCGGGCGTGATCCCAGACACGCCCGGCTGCTCCGCCCTGGTCGACGCGCTCCTCGCCTCCGAAACTAAAAACGAGAGCGCGCTGCTGGGCCTGTACTGCCACGCGGGCCACTCGTACGCGACGCGCCGCGACTGGGAGGCCATGGGGATCCTAAGCGCGGAGTTTTCCTCCCTAAAACAAGTCGCCGCGCTCGTCAAGCAGAAGCGAACCACTGCCGCCGACAGCAAGCCGCTCGTGCTATCCGTCGGCGCGACGCCCACGGCGACCACGATCCAGCACCCGGACCTGGCCTCCGACGACACCGACACCGAATCATCCGCGGAGCTACTAACCACGGTCCCGACCTCGCAGCTGAAAACGCTGATCCGCGGCCTTAAAGCCGACGGCTTCACGCTCGAAGTGCACGCGGGCGTGTACCCGACCCTGGACATCCAGCAGCTGGCGGCGCACGCGCGCGACGCCATATAGGGGTCGAAACAAGTAGCCTATCTCCTATCAGGTGAAACTGTTTGCAAGTCGTCGGAACTTTTTATATACACGA
>JAOXNQ010000007.1:1733870-1788681 GCA_028571165.1 Hypoxylon perforatum
GAACGATAGACTCTCTCTGGGGCAACGAAAGGACCGCCTATTAAATTAGGTAGTCGTAGGTTGAATGCAGTAGGATATAGGACAAGGGCGACACGCCGGGACAGCATTATACGGGGTGGGGCGTGGTGATGCCGTGGAGGGAGCTCAAAGAGGCGCCGGCGCCGGGACCGCGGTTCCCGGCTGTGCATGCCGGCTGGGAGGTTGCCAAGATTAGTCAGGAACATGGGGTGCTGCGGTGGAGCGGCGATGCTGCGGACGAGGTGCCGCTGACTGTTGGGCAGCGCGTTAGAATTTGGCCGAATCACTCGTGTATTACGGGTGCGGGCCACGGCTGGTATCTGGTTGTCGATAGCAGAAATAAGGGGCGCGAGGACGAGATTGTGGATGTGTGGCCGAGATGGAACGGCTGGTGAGTTCACAACAAAAGATGAAATATCTATATCCAAATCTTGGAGGAATCAGGTAGCAAGCAGCAAGCAGCATTATGGCATCATTTAGATGCTACGCGAGAGGGAAAAACACATACAAAAGTAGCCTTTTTAAATGAAAAGCAGCTAAAAACCTGCGTAGATGATTGGTATTATCTTTTTTTCTTCTGCCCGAACTGCTATAAAATCCATCTCCAGACCCTGAAATTTTTTGTAGTCCCCCTTCAGAAGGGAACGGCCGTAAGCCTGCCAGTCCGCCTGCGTGACCGTCTACGAACTCCGGACGCCTGGGGCAGGTAGTAGTTCTGCCCGAATCATAGGGTGTGTAGAGCCCAAATAACACCATCGCCTTACTTACATCGCTTCTCAACGATTCCAGCACCGTTCTCCTCGTACTCCTTGCGTGAAATCCACATCTGGTGGAACGTGCCCAAACTAGCCAAGATGCTGCCGCCTATCCAGGCGCTGAATCGTCTCTCGGTCGTCAGGCCGGGGGCGTGCAGCTTGATCTTCATGCCGGGGAACATGGCCATGAGCTCGTTGTTCAGGCGGTCGCTGAAGCCGTTCAGCAGACTCGTGCCACCTGTTACAACGATGTTCCCCAGCAGGTTAGGCCGTAGGTCGACATCGACCGCGTTGACCGCGGCCTTGATCAGCTCGGGGATCGTCTGGGCCTTCGTGATGGTTTCGCTGCTGGGCAGCGCGGCCGTCTCGTCCCACATACCCTCCGAGACCCGGAACCGCTGCTCTCGCCACATCTGGTTCGAGCCGTTGGGCATCTCGAACACGCGACCCGGCTGCGATCTCACTATATCCTCGTTGCCCGGGTTCGAGTATCTTCCAGGGCCACGCCAGACCTCGACGACCGACTCCTTAAATTCGGTTATGAGGCGCTCTTCTTCGTAGACGCGGAAGGACGGGCTGATCTCGTAGGGGAACGGACGAATCTTGGCCTGCGCCGGGGCCCCCGCATCGACCGGAGTCTTATTCTCGACCATATACGACGGGACGATGTCAATTTTAGGGTCGCTGTTGTCCCACATGCTTCGGACCTGTCCTGATAACCACAATCCACCGACGGGTGACTTTTGAATGGATCGCTTGAGGATCATGCCATCGTGGATCGCCGTGACGCTCGTATTCGCACCGCCTACATCAACAACCAATGCCGACGCCTTGCCCGCCGCGAAGGCAGCGCACACCGGCGTTCTCGAGAGCCAGAACGCGGGGCAGCCCCAGTTCTCCATGGCGATCTCAATGGCCTTCTCGCGCGCCTTGCCGGAATTCCACGGCGCCTCCGTCATCAGCAGGGGGCTCTCGGCGAGCGGCTTCTCCTGGTCCTCGACGTCGTCCATCGCGATGTCGCCCTCGCCGTCCTTGCCTTCCTTGAAGTCGTCGTTAAGGCCGTTCTTGCTGGGGGGCGTAGGCTTGTCGGGCTGCAGACGCTTGATGAGGACGTGCTCCCACATCTTGGTGGCGGCGTCCCAGTCCTCGACGACGCTCTCGGCGCGCGACATGTAGTTCTTGACCTCGAAGTCGGCGCGGGGGATCAGGCACTCGTCGCCGAAGACGTCGCGGTACGTTGGGGCATCGGGATCGCCAATTGTAAGGCGGCCGTAGAAGGAGGGGAGGACAGCTTTGGGGACATCTTCGCCGGCAAAGCCAGCTCGCGTGTGGCAGTATCCGGCATCGAGAACGAGGGCTGATACCTCATCTAGTGGGGGCGCGTTAGTAGGGACCGAAAGTGCTAGAGGAGGCTGGTGCACTTACCTCCACCGTAGACGTCGAGCGGCTGTTGGGTATTCGAAAGGGGGTGTTGAGAAGACATGCTGTGGAAGGCAATGGCTATATGAGATAGGAAAAATTACGATTGCGACAAGATTAAAGCGCAATTTTGGGGTGGGATTGCACTGATTGTGCAGAGCCTGGATTAGGTCAGTCGCGTTAAAAGTGAAGCTTCAATTCCCCAACGCAAGTTCGCGCCTGTGGATAGCTTATGTGATGGTTAATTGCAAGTGGATGCCTGCTAAATGGGATGAGCTTTTTAACTGAATACGGAAATCTCCTTATACCTAAGGTTTTATCCTAGTAGCGGGGTGAGTATCAACGCACGGGCGATTTTTCTTCATTATATCAAAAATCACAAAGAATCGTTTCAACCTCGGTATCTATGATCTTGCCTTCAATGACGATGAATCCATTATCAACGAAATAGGTGGTCCAAACGATTCGGGACAGGAACAGGGTTATGGTAGAAAGGAAATATTTCCCATTAATTAATAGAAGACTCTTCCAAGGAAAGAATTGGCAGAGGCAACCCCAGATAACCTATGTACCGAAAGGGAGCTAGGACTAGTAGCTTATACCAGTAGGATGAGGAGTCTAGGATACTTGCCTATGCTGGCCCTTATTTCATAAAATTAAAAAAAAATTAAAAAAAAAAAATCTAGGGTCGCCCACTGCTGGATTTGAACCAACTGATTCCTCGTACATAATACGAGGATCCCGTCCAGGTGCTCAACCGCTACACCAAGTGAGACTCATATGCTTCCGTTCATAGCGTCGCTTACTAAGTTGACGGTAACCGGGTTAAAGAAGAATCAAACTTACCAGGCCAGGTGGATGAATGGAGCTTATGGAAGTTGATCTTACACGCGAATCTGACAATAGACAGGGAAGGCAACAAGTCAACGCAAGGAAATAGAAGGTTCTCGATATCGAAGGAATAAATTTGGATTATGTAAAAAAAATTGAAGACTGATCTACAAGTGGTTGGTCTCAAAGTGATCCAGGAGAATATGTTCGACATATTATACAGAATGGATTGTTCAGCTGATGAAAAATACTATTCAAAAGATCGTGATATCCAGGTCACCGGTATCTAGAGATTTCCTAGGGATATTGAAAGGTAAGGCGGTCATTCCTACAGTTGGCGAGTATCCGTAGATTTCAAGTCAATAAGGTATGAATGAGAGAGAAGCTACGAATTTTCCAATCCGGCTTTAGGAGAAGTTGGAAAATGAGTAAGTTGTATATGATACATAACGTCTAGCGGAACAACGGGGCTATCGCACTGCCGGATGCCTATGATTCCACTGGCAAAGAGGGCGTAGGTGTACTTGTTTCATATTGACATATAAGTGAAGCCTTTAATAACAGACGCATAGATTCAAGTTTATAAGCCCGACATCAATCATACCTAGCTATAGAAGTCATACTGACCTCTATGGAGTGAAGCGGTGCTACTTAACAAAACCGCGTCGCTTGATGGATTGTCATATTGATGTCTCTTTGAGGTGGTTAGAACCAGCTAAAAATGAAGGCAATCAGGGTCTATTAGAAAGACGATGAATTGTACGACACCTACACCTTTCACCTTAACTACTGGAATCATTCTGCGAACATATAGGTAGGTAGAGTATTGAATTTTGTAATCTCTTAGCTGCTAGATGAATATAAAGTTGACGTGAAAAATTAGTGGAGTATAATGGACTCGGGGCGCATCGCGTTAGCTCTATGACCCCTGAGGGTTGTACCTAAAACTGCAGGGGTCCCCGGAATTTAAGCTCTATTTCCAGGTACAAACGCGACTTGCCCAGGGTCGTCGAAAGACAAAAAAACGATGAAACTCTACAAACTCTCCTCCGAGTCCTGCTCCGAGTACTATCAAATATGATATATTGAAAGTAAAGCCGTATAAGATCCCAAGAAGAGGCGCAGGAGGAAATATGTCGCTCATTTCAGACGAGGAGGGAGATTTGTTGTCGATCTCAGACAACGACAACGACCACCAGTCCGACGCATCCTTCTCCAGCGATAACGACAACGAACCGTTCCCTCCACCTCCACTCCAGACCAACTACTTCGCTCCGCCGTTCTACGGGAGGCCCCCGACGCCGTTGCCCCCATCTCCGTCGTTAACATCGCTGCTGCGACCCTCGCGGCCTACGACGCCCGATGCGTCAGACGACGAGCTGGAGCCGGTGCCCCGTGCATCCCCAAAAGTGCCGACGTACGAGTACTACGGCTTCGTGCTGTACCTGTTCTCGACGCTGACCTTCCTCATCTACCTGCTGTGGGCGTACCTGCCGTCGCCCTTCCTGCACGCGCTGGGCATCTACTACTATCCTAACAGGTGGTGGGCGCTGGCCGTCCCCGCGTGGCTCGTCATGCTCATCGTCTTCATCTACGTCGCCCTCGCCGCCTACAACACTGAATACCTTACTTTACCGCTGCACTCCGTCGAGACCCTCGTCGACGAGGCTGCTAAGGTCGCTACCGTCGACGGCGCCGGCAATATACGGTTGGGCCCGTCCTGGAAACCCATAACGGAGAAGGAGGCGAGCCACATCGACTGGAGGAACGTCTGGAACAAGGGCACGGACGCCGTTATGGATGTTCCGTTGAGCGGCGTAAATGAAATACTATACGGCGATTCGGCGGACTAGGAGACCGAATCCGAGTCTGATAAGTTATATGATTATTGCCGAGGGTTATATTAGTGCCATCGGGGGCTCTGGAACAAGCGCGGTTACGAATCGTAGACTAATCAGCGTGCATTAGATATCTAATAAAGCTTGAAATGTTATACAGCGATGCCCAAAGCATTTCTGGGACGGTAAAGTAGAGTAGACTCTGACAAGCACGTATATTAGGATCTATCAGCTTCAAATCGCCCCCCAATGCCAACAAGATCTTCATAGTACTAGACCCCTTGGGTAAGGACGACCGTTGGACAATCCTAAACTCCTGGTCACTCCATCCACAGTCGAAGCAACAGATCCAGCCTCCATCAGTAACTACCCGCCCTCACATCTCCTCTATACCAATCACCAGTTCACAGCACACAACTCGCACCCGGGAATATCCGTAAAAGGGCGCACGCTATCCTTGTCATCAAAGACCCCCTGTGTCTCGAGCAGTCCCTCAGGCAGCTTGAAATCGATACTCTCGACGGCGCGGTCGTCGGCACCGTAGTACGTCGCTGGGTCCGCCTCCGGGTAGAACAAGTAGCTGCGCAGATCACTGAGAGCCTCCACGTGCATGGCGTTGGCCGCCAGCAGCTTAGCGAACAGCGCGTCTGCGACGGCGGCCTGCGTGCCGTTCAGCGCGTTGCCGTCGACGCCCTTGACGCTCGCGAGCGTGATGTACTTGTCCACGCGGCTGCGGTCATAGTTTAGGTTCGCTTCCATCAGGTTGAGGGAGAGCGCGAGTTTCTCCCATGTTGGGGTTAGAGCGGCTAGGGTGCTGGTTGCCGAGAGGGCGAGGGTGAGGATGGAGGTCTTCATGGTTATTATTGGGGGTTAGGTTTGTTGGAAGGGCTTGCGGTTGGTTCAAAGTTCGAGGGTCTCGGTCGAGTGTGTCGATAGAGGAGATCGTCGGTGGTCTTTTTTTCGAATTTCGCAAGAGACCTTTCACTAGAATTTATATCTCGTAGAACCGCGTCCAGCACCTCCTCTCCTTCTTCTCCCTTTCCTTCGACAGGAGGGGAATGTCGTCAATTCGCTCTCCATCGCGGTAGCGAAGATACACCCGAGCGCGACTGAAACCTTGAGGATCGATCAAAAGTTCCCGTGGACTTCGATGTCGGTATTCACACAGGCTAAATGTATGCCATATTTACTGCATAACGTGTAAACTCGTACGTGGTGGGTTACTTTTGACAGCGGAAATGCACTCGATGTGTTGGGGGGCCAAGTCGGGGGCCATCATCCGTAGATTGTAAAGACACTCTCTCCTCCATCGCAAAGCGAACTTTCTTTTAATTGTCGGCTAGCCTAGACCATCAAGCGGATGTTATATTGCATCAGAGGGGCCAGCTTCTTGTGAATCGGACTTCATCAACGGGCTGGGATCTAAGTATAGAATACCCGAAATCCGTATCTACGATCTATGATCGTGTTACCTGACAGCTTCCCCGCAACGATCAGGCCAATAGTCTCGAGTAGGTTCAGTTGGAAAACACGGGGTAAAGGGGAGATACCATACAGTGGCTGTTCCTGGTTGGTAGGGTTGCTTTGATGCCGTTGTGCAGATGTGGCTGCACTATTGCTACCGTGTTAGCGGCCTCCATTGGAACGGTTTACGATTCTGCAGATCAGGTTGGCAGAGCCAAGCTGAGATATGATCGTTACGTTGTAGAGGGGTACATATGGCTCAGTAAGGTTGTGAACAGACAAAGGGGGTAGGTATCTTGGGTAAGGGTAGGATAGGTTCGCTACGGCTGAGCTGCTATTCGACAGAAACAGTATAACACCGAACGACATTATAGGCTTAGGAAGTCCAACACACGGATGGTATTCTCGAGGCCAGCTGTATTATCCTCGCGTATTGATACCAGATTCGGATGATCGTACATCGCCATCTGTACAGTGATCCTACGGCTGTTGCTATGTTCCCCAGATTCTCGCCAAGATCGTAGGGATCAGAAGTTTTAATTGCAGAACACCTGGAATTTTATTTAGACCAAAATATAATGTTCTTAATATTAGATACACGAATAAATCTTCGCTGGCTCAAGATGGACGTTTCGAATTTCGTCTCCCCCAACAAAGGGATGTTCGACACTATACCGTGCTTATGCTCGAGAATAACTGGCCATAAGCTTGTATCTCTCAAAAGGATAGTCTCAGCGCCATCCACCTTTTAGTAATATGCATGGCGCCGGGGTTTGGCTCAAAATATGCCCGTTCATGAAACTGTACAAAATCTATGAAGTTTACAAGTCCTATTATTCAACTATCACTAAGCTGCGAGAAGATGAATACGAATAGCCAGTATAATATTTAAAAAGATGCATAATGAAATAAAGGAGTACAGGAATGTATACATCTCCAGACCCGGGCCAACACTGCCAGCCCCTTATCGAATGGTTAGAGTCCCAACAAATATATTTAGCACTTAAAATATAAATTTATCAAGCGATCAGAGCTAGCATAATACTCATATTATATTTTACGAGTTTCGAATTATGAAAGTAAGTATACAACATGCATTTCAGTCGTAATGATTACTACTCCCTTTCAGGAGCTACTTTGAGCACTTTGCAATAATTTCATCAGTGTCAACTTCCTGGTATCCTAAAGTAAACATAATTGATTAAAAGATAGATATCTATAGCAGTTCGAGGTATCCCAAGTTAATTTATATCTCCATCGAGAGAGAGCTCTCCAAGTCATGCCCTTAGTTACGTTGAAGACAAAGAAATTCACCAAGGTCAATTTCTCCAACCTAGTTCCTATCATAGCAATCGCAATTAACAAGGAAACACAGGGCATTTGTAAAATGAAATTCAATCGAAGTAATTATATTTGTTCTTAGTATCTGGATGACATCCGAACTTCGTACAGCTTATTACAAGAGGTATATCGTGCTCTATTTCTAAGTCGTTTACATTGCGGCCGGATTTCTCGACTAAGCCCCAATCGTCATAGTGATGTCGTTAAAACGAAAGCCTTGCACGGCTATGCGGCAGTACGGATAGGTATGCCAAGATTTGTTGGTATTAATCCCACCAGTGACGTACCTGCTCCTTCGGCGGGTGGAGCTCTCCGTCCGGGGCGTGGTGCCATGGGGAGGATTCGGAGGCGGGGGATCGATGCTTACCTTTTTGTGAAACCATCATTTCAATATACGGACTCATTTGAGATATTAGTCTCATACTCCGTTATTCGGCTACTCGCTTTGCTTTAGTGAAAGAATTACCTACGACTTACCTCCGTCCCTTATCCCTCTAGAATCCCCGGAATATAAGACTCAATGGTGTCCCTTTTAGACCACGCGGCAGCCTTAGCCACGTCGCTGACCGAGGCTGATCTGGTCCCGGGCCCGGCCTCGGGACTGATCCCCCCGGACTTCAAGCCGACGACGCACCTGGCCGTGGCATTCGGCGACAAGTCCGCAGAGGTCGGCACCTTCTTCCGCGCGGGAGAGTGCAAGCAGAGCCCGCATATCTTGTTCGGACCTGAATTAGAAGCACCTACCGATAGCTTGTACACGTTTATTCTTACGGATCCGGATGCCCCGACGCCGGACGATCCCAAGTTTGCTTTCGTATGTGGTAACACCCTACTTAATATCCTTTCGCCCCGCCCCCGAGCATGCTTAGCCTCTTTCAAGAAATGGCTTAGGAGAGTCATGATGTATGAAAGACGTGTTATAAGGATGTAAAATAGACACGCTGTTTGGAGGAGTACTTGCTAACCTCCGAGGCTACAGTGGCGGCACTACGTGGTGAGCGGGCTGAAGCCTGGCGCAAGTGAGGAGGAATATGAGACGTCGGTGAAGGGCAGCGGAGGCAAGGTGCTAACGGCATATCTGGGGCCCGGGCCGAAGGATGAGTGCGTCTAACCAGATCACCCTACCTATCTCATCTTCCTTGGTTGCAAGCAGCATGTCTTCCGTGCCACTGTCGCATCGGAACAACTTAGGTACCAATGGCGCCATACTAACCGGATATAAATATAGCTCAAAGCCGCACCGCTACCTATTCTTGCTGTACCGGGAGCCGCCGAACCTAGCGCTAGAAAAAAGCGACGTAGGAGGCGAGGAATTCGTGGATAGACGAAGCTTCAAGCCCAAGGAGTTCGCCGAGAAGCACGGATTGCAGCTGGTCGGCGTAAACTGGATGACATGCGCCGGCGACGGGTGGAAGGAATGAAAAACTGCTAGGCAAGTAACTTACCAACTTACTTTTCTAGCCCTAGACGAGAATGTTTGTTGGGGGTTACATGGTGAGACGAGACACTGTGGCGGAGCAAACCATGGTACTTGAAGATATCTATGCAGGTCATTTCTTGGCAATGTAGATACGGTACCGAACCTTCGGTACTGCAGGATTACAAAGAGTTGCATGCGGCGGAGTTTCTATAGGTTCATGCAAGCGAGCGAGATCTTGGGTCTAGATGGTAGATCAGGTAGTATTGTATATGCTATCTGTTAGAAATGTTTATTATACTACTCTCCTTTACTATGTAGCGAGCCTTCTACGTTGAGTATCCAAGGAGTCTAGATGATTGATACTGGTTGTTACTGAAAGATCACGAGGATCACTGATTAAAAGACCAAAAAGACCTGAAGTGAGGATGTCTGTATTCGACTATCCTATTCTGTAGAAAGGGTGCGGTAAGTGCGATCTCCCTAACTACCTGTTCTCAATCAATGCAAATGCCTATTCCGTTCCGTTTGTGCCATGCAAATGTGCCATGGGATGATGCAATGCAATATTCATAAACGCCATGTCCCCTCCCGCCCTATCCATATCCTCTGACGTTGAAAGTGTTGTTCATTTGACCGTTAAAGGAAAACATGTTCCGGGGTATCATTTCCATCGAAGACCCTACCATCATATCCATCCATCCCTCAACGCGTGCGTAACCGGCGGCGGACCTATGCATCATTTCATGTTTTTTCCTCATTGCCATTCTATAACAAAAGAAAAAAGTGTTCGTGTGGTCTCGTGTACGTATGTACTCGCCTAGACGGGTCTAACGCGGCCGGGCGTATCGCGCGTGTATGGCGGAGTAGTGAAAAAAAGTAAAGAAAGAAGTGTGCAAGTAAAGTATGTGCAATCGAAGCGAATGCAAAAAGTTAGGGGTATCAAGAAATTGGAAAAATCGACCATCATAACGCTGCATTAAACCGTTGTACCGTTGAGCGAACCGAAGTAGAAGGTGCTATCCATGCTGCACTGCCACTGCCGTCCTTAGAAGACATGCATGCATTCAAGGCAGCTCTTCCCGTCGGGCGTGGCCCGTAGCGCGCGCCTTGAGGAACTTGGAGACGGATATCGGGCCGTTGAGGATAGCGCCGGGACTGCTGGAGGCTCCTGGCACTGGCGACAAGGTGGAAGTGACGACCTGGCCCGGCGTATACGTAGGCGAGCTCTGCGCAGAAGAAGAAATCTCGGAAGATTGCACCGTGTTTCCTGCTGCGCCGACGGTAACGGTCTTCCACTGAGTCGTCGTCTCGGCGGCCGCGGTGACAGTGACGGTCTTGACGCCGCCGTGGTGCTTCTTAGTGGAGGTCGCAGTCGTATCCGCGGTGGAGGTGATGGTAGAAGCGTCGGCGGTAGCAGTAGCAGTAGCAATAGCAGTAGGGTTTAATTCCGTTATATCCTGGGGCGTCGTGGTGGGCGCCGCGGGGGGTAAGGTGCCGTCGCCGAGGCCGGTGGCCTCGTACAGGTTAACCAGCTGGGACAAGACGCCGGCGCTGGCAACTGGATGGTCCCCGGCGAACTTCATGGCCTTAACACTGCTGCTGCTCGAGGACTTAGGTTCCAGCGTGATCTCGATGCACGACGTGTAGATCTCGGTGACGTTTTGGCCTGGGGCAGGGATCAGCGGCCAGTCCCAGATCCATATGACGGTGTAGGTTCCGGTCTCGGGGAGGTCCTCGGGGAGCCGGAAGTCGGACTGGCACCACAGTTCTTTGAGGCCGTACTTCTGCTTTCGCTCCTGGAAGATAGGGCCTGCGCCGTCTTGGTAGCACTGGCCGTCGTCGTAGAAGTGGGTCGCGAGAAGCTTGCCCTTGCCATTTCCACCCGTGCCGTCCGCGGTCCACGAGTTGAGAACGTCGTATACGCCGTCCGAATCCTCGTGCTGCTGGGTTCCGTAGATGCTTACGAGTCCGTCTCGGTAAGGCCGCACGGTGAGAAAGGGTTGGGTTACGTGACCGTTCTCCTGGTACCTCAGGGCGACATAGTCTCCGGCAGAAGCAGTGAGACGGGTGATGTTACCCTGGTAGGCGCCGGCGATGGGCTTGCAGACAGCTGGGTTTGGGTTCTTTTTAAGTGCGTCAGGATCAATCTTGTTCTGAGCCTCCTTGTCGTCGAATACCTGAGGCGGCGGTGGATTACGGTTCACGAAGTGCGCCGGGTAGCCCACTTCGCCCGTGAATGCGCCGGTAAGGTCGATCTTGCGAACTTCCTCGACCCAGGAGTGGGCGCTGACCGTGCTGCTGGCCACGAGGACCGTGAGCGACTTGAGTAGAAGGTTCTTGAAGACCATCTTGATCGTGGTTGACGATTAAGTATGTTTGGGTGTCTGAAGTTGACTTGATTTTTGTCTCGCCTGCGAGATGAGAGACAGAAAAACCAGATGGAGTGAGACACTCGAGGATCCAAAGGATATTATGTATTGTTTTAGGTTTCTTAAGGTTGTTGCCTTGGATGTTGAAAGGCTGGTAATTCGATGGACTGGATAATATTGGTAAGTTGTGGAACTTGCGAGATAGAATACGCGGGTGGATAAGATAAAAGCGTACGAAAAGAGTAGAAGAATGCGCGAGAAGTAGAGACACGAATTCGTAGGTGATTGTAGAAGTACGAATAAGTAATGCGCGCCGCGTTGTGGAAGTGGTCAGTCCGGCTGGATGATGGAAAGAAATATGTAGAAAGAAGGTCCTTTGTCGCAACAGAGGGTTTGTTGGCCAACAAGGTAAACAATTCCAACAATAGCCCTCGTTGTCGTTCAGTAGAAAGGAAGGAACACACAGTGTTGTCGCCGAGACTGGTCGGGAGGGTGAACAAAGCGGGTCTGAACAAGTGACGGTCCTGCGCCTTGGTGAACGTTCGTGAGAACGAAGTGAAGGACTCGGGGTGAGTGGTGTGGCGGTGGCGCGTATTATTACAGACGGCAAAATCAGTCGTTCACCTTGCCTGTCGGTCGATATGAGCAGACAAGGTGCAAATTGTCGGTTAGTTCGGAATCGGTTCCTGACGATCTTGGTTATGGGAGAAAAGTCCGGCGCATACAGACCTGGGTCGTCGATAGCGGCGGGGTCTCTGAAGGTGGGAGTGGATCCTGATGTCTACACCTAAGGTATCCTGGGAATTCTAGGGTTCTAGGGTATCAATTCGATTTATTCTAGACCAGTAAATGCAAAGTGACTTAAATAGTAGTGCTAAACTGTACAATTGTACCCTTTAGCGTCATGCAAAGCACATGATTTGAAATCTCTTGCTAGAACCGGCTGACGGCTCGGGCATAGAAATATAGGTGATTCCCTTGGTTCCAGCCTCTGGTGGATATGTTATTCAGACATACTTTGAGTGCTCTTATGACATATTAACCACCTCAACCACACTCGAGATCTTGGGCGGGGTGGAGCAAATATCGTCTGGGCCGTGCCAGAATATTTGGGATGGCTAGATCCACGACAGGTTGACATTGTTTGTAGCGGCTGCTTCGTTTGAAACGAGAGGTCATGCGCGCTAGTTTATGTGGACAGGATGATTATCTCTCTACAGCTTAGTCGTCTTTAGTCTGTGACATATGTGAGCGTATATACAGGTTCATTCAGGGTTGAGGTTGGGTTACATGAGTACTTGGGTACTTATGTAAGGCGGGTGATGTTTCACATCGTACAGCAATTAGCGGGAGCTAGACGACTTTTGGATTAGCGGCATGATGTTAGCGGTAAGACTTTTGTACCTTTTTGCTGGGATTCGCTAATAAAAGTGACTTTGTCAGGTACAAATCTAGAATTGCCTATTCGGGTAACCTAGACGCAAAGAACGGGCTGGGACGTGTCCCCAGCCCTGCAAGCCTGCAAGGTCCAACCATAATCCCAGGCTCCCCACAATCTGTTACCATGTAAAAAAATTCCCATCTCTCCTTTTTTCCATTCTTCTTCCATTCTTTGCATCACCGCCAATCAAATACCAGGACCCACCCCAGCCCGCGACAAAATGTTACAGAACTTCATCGCATCGAGAGGCTACAGATGAACCAAGATGTGGCGGCAAACAAAAAACTGCTCGAACAACCACTTTTCTCGACCTACCTCTCATCTCCATAGCTGTCGCAGGCGAAACTGGCGCTTGGTCGCTTGGCCGAGCCATTCGAATTTCCGAGCCATTTACGCGAAATGACTCTTGACATCTATTGCAATGGCTGTCGCAGTCCTCTTCCGAGTTTGCCCACCTGGTTGGCCACTTTGCCGCTGTCTTGGCAAAGGGATGGGCCGTTGAAAGCAAGTATATACCCTCGATTCTTATTCTCCATAGTGGGCTTCCGCGATTTCAAATAATCTTCGTTTCGTATTCCGGTAGTAAGCGCCGCACTTTCAAATCTTCAGAACTCACTCCGCGTGGGTTGACGGTGGGCTTTTATTCAAGTGTCCACACGCGACTCATTCGTTATGTGTAACTCCCAACTATTAAGCGCCGCATGATCGTGATGAGACTCATACCGCTCCCAGCCAAGGGATAAGCTTAACTTTCACCATCATTGAGATTATTGGAATATAAAGGGACCGCTTTTACTCTTATGCTAAAAAGTGGACAATAAGAACAATGAATTGAAGGGCAATGTGTTCAATAGGTTAGTCACTTAAAGCTATGAGTATGGTCTTTTTCCTGTTCCTGAAGGCGCGTCGCCTGTCCCGACACGCTGGTCTTCACAACGCCTAGAGCCACATATTAGGTAGACAATGCATTTTTCTCCAGCGCATGAATAACAAGAAGGTTCGAGCCGAAAAATCTTTCTTTTCATCCGAACCTTTTCGTGTGGCTAACAGACAGGATGGCCTGGATGCTCCCTGAAAATGGAGGCGAACAACTGGCTTTGGAAGCGTCTCCCGCCTATCCAGACCTCCACCGTTTCATGCCCACCCATGTCATCGCTAACCTAGTCGCCATTATACCCTTATCCCTGCGCCATATGGCGATCCTTCTATTCGCGCCCGTGCTTTAACGGACATGGGTGTTTCCTTGCTGCCGATCCGCGCGGTAGCATCCCAGACCCAGAACCCCCCGACCGTAGGCGGCGAGCGGTTACAGCTTGCCAAGATATCCCACAACGTCCCCCTGCCGAGAGCGCCGGGAGCACGCCATGGTGAAACGTAGAGATCTCGTCTGGGCCCCCGTGGTCACGGTCGGGTATTTTTTTTTTTACTTAACTACTTCTGGCCCCGTCGTCGTAAGTCGAAACAATTGAACTTTTTTCCCTTCTTCTCTTTCTCGCACCCACTTCTTGCCCCGATAATTTTCGCCTTGTTTCGTAGATCATCCGAAGTCGTGATGCGCTCGGACGTAAACGCGCAATACGGGGAAAATGGAGCAGGGATTTTAATTGTCTGAAGACGAACCGGGGGATGAGGTAAGTCACGCATGCTATCAGATTGCAGTCAGTAAATGTGTACTCATACCCCTTATAAACGAAGAGAAAACTTGTTTAGGAAGGTAGGTAGCTACGTAATTCTGAGCTGTATTACACAGTATACTGCATTCGAGTCACCAACATCACAGTGCACTATAGCCGAAACCAGTGTGAGTAAGATAGAAATTTTACGGTATTTTGAATGTTCACGACAGACTACAAAATAACCACTGTGCCTCCGTGTTTGTATATAGCCTCTTTTTCTTCTTCTTCTCACTCCCAGAGCCAGCGGAGTTAGATAAAAGCCCGAGAGGAAAAAAAAACCTGCCATTCCATGACATTGACGCCTCCAGAATAGGTAAGATACCTAAGACGTATTGAATAGACCCTCCGAAAAAAGAACTCCTTAAGTTGTGGCCGGCGCCAATAGTTTGAGCTTTAAACTGTACTGTAGATCCAGACCAGAATAACAAGCAGTGATGATAAAAGCAGTTGTAGTTGTAGTTGTGATAATTGAGATCCTCCTATGAATGTCGGCAAAAGAGATAGATGAAATGTGCAAGGAGAGAGTATGATAGATTAGGTATGTAGATGTAGAGATGAGAGACAGATCCTCCTTCACATGTAGCCCTGCCCATCGTCCATAACCGCGGTCGGCGCGTTAGCGTGCGGATGCGACAGCTTCCTGAGCGAGTGCACTGGGTACGGTGTGTCGTCATCATCAACGCTGTCAGTGCGGGACCTCTTACGGCCAGCTACCACTGCTGGTGGCGGTTGCAGTTGCGTATGATGCGAGCGTAGAGGAGTTAAGCCTGTGGCCCCGTCCATACCCAGAGAAAAGTCTTGGGTGTCCACGTCCCAAGTCTGTTCGCCGCCATTTGCATCGCCGGCCTGCCACCAGGAATCCGAAGGTGCTGGTTGGTACTGGTGGTGATGCGCCTTACTCGAGGCAGTAGTCCACATCGCGGTAGCGTCTTTGTCATCGCCCGTCCAGTGCGAGGTACTCGCGCTGCTGAAACTATTATCACGAGAGTTCTGGGCGGTGGTCGGCGCCGTGCCAGCCCACAGGGACTCGGGTGCACTGGCACTAGTAGTCGCGCTGGTCAGGGCGTTCGTGTCGGCCCAGCTGACGCCGTGCTGTTGGGGGTCAACGTATCCAGAGGCCCAAGTAGTGTCAAGACCTAAGCCGTTGCTCTGCGTGGCCGTGGCCCAGCTGTGCAAGTTGGCATCACTGGCATCGTCGTATGAAGATACGGGGACGCCAAGGCCCGAAAGGAAGTTGTCTGGGTTGTTGTTATTGCTGCCTTCATTGGCGGTCCCGCTTCCATCAGATATGAAGCTGAGTTGGTGGTGTAGCGAGGACTCGCCGTTGGCATTGATTGCGCTCGGGCCACCCTCAAAGTTGTGCGGGTAGCTGCCCGTTAGTGATGCTGTAGGAGGGGGCGTGACGAGACCGTTGTCGAAACCATCGAGGAGATCAAGGCCAGGAGGGATGTGCGCATGCTGGGTTGTCGTATGACTCGGCAGCGTAGTTGGAGCTACGGCTTCATATGCAGCACTCATATGCTCATGCATGGCCGCATTGAGATGGTGTTGGTATCCGGGGTTGGGCGACATGACACTATCCCGAGAAACAGAAGGGGACCCGGACAGGTACGCACGCTGCTGGTGGTACTCGGACGTCGGGTCAACCTTGGTCAAGAACCTCCAGTTGGTGCCGGCAGCGACGGTAACCGTCTTGCCCTTCTCGTCCGTGTTCTCGTGCACGGGGACGAAAGTCCAGAGAATGACAGATCGTCGCGTCCACCCGCGCTTGCCGGGCTCGCCGCTGCCGTCGTTGGGCGTCGACCAGATCTCTTGGTACATGGCGACCTGGGACATGAGCTCCTTTGGTGTCGGCATTTTCGTGTTGCCCGACTTGTGCGAAGAGCTGCTGTTGTCGTCTTCTTTCTTCGTCCGCGCCGTGTTCGAACCGCGAGCGCCGCCTCGCGAGTCCTGCTCGCGTCCCTTGCGGGAATTGCGCTCTCGTTCCGCAGTGACATATGGAGCCAGCTTGATAAACGTGTTGGCCCAGCTAGCAGCGGGGAAGGGGACGCCAATCGTGTCTCGGCTACCGCGGCCGGCGCAGTCGCACCGACCCACGCCGTTGCATCCCGCGCGGTGTTGGACAATGACCTCGACGGGGTTGGTGCGGTCCCAGAAGTCGGGCTCCGACCCGGAGATGTGCAGCTCGTCTGGCTTCACGACCGAGGTCACCGATCGCCAGCTGTGGTTGTGCAGCTCGGGGCGGTTGATGGAGAGTTCCACCATGCCGTTGAGCTCCGAGCCGTCGGGGAACTTGGAGGTTGCGTGTAGGTCGAGAGTGACTTCGAAGTGGAATGTGTCGCATGGACCTACGACACAGCGGGAGGATCGCTCGTCGGACGGGTTCGTGTCGTCTAGAGCTGCGACGAGCTTCTCCTTCAGCTCAGGAAATTGGATGTCCCATCGGTTGGAGATGTCCTTGACGGAGGATGACTCCTTTTGCGCTAGCGGTCTGGTGTACTCGTGCAAGAGTACGGTCGGGCGGTCACCGTTACGCGGCAGGTCCTTGTAATCTTTGCCATCATTGAGCTTGAGGTGGGGGTAATCGCTCTCTCCAAGCCAGTGACCGTTGGGTGTGTATCCCGTAACTTGCTTCTTGGTGGTGCCGTCATCCATCTTGACGTGCTTCTCCTTGAGGTTGACTTGGGAGGATGAGACGAAGATCCAGCACTGCTTCGGTTTTAGAAAGACATCGTTATCTGCGTTAAGGAGGCGAGCGAAGTATTCGTAGTTCGGTCGCTCATCAGGGAGACGGCCGTCAGCGATGGAGATAAGGACCCTGTTGTTCTTGAAAGACTCCGTGTCATCATCGTCTCTGATGAGCTTTCGATCTTCCTCCTTACCGTCCCTCTTGCTTGGAAAAATGAAATGAACTACAGAGTCCCGTTAGCTTGGGGTCATCTACTATCACAGTCTTGCGGGTAACCAACAGGTAACTAAGGTGGCGAAGAAGCCCTTCAGCACCTGAATGTGGCTCGACACCTGTTTTCTTCCTCTGTACATAGGATGGGGCTTTCCGCCGGGCCCCTTCTCCCTCAACTGTCGGTTCGGGATAGCTTCTCCATTCTTGGGAGGATGGAGCAGCCAGTGATAGATCCATAGATATTCTGTGATGAGCATGTTTCGGCCATAGAGAATCGTCTTCGAGCTGAACTTCTTTCGGCCCATCTGAGGAATTAGGAGTAGAGCTTGTATCGAACGTTAGCATGGTTCAGGCCTCTCAGGAGTAAATATCGCTTACCATCGAGGAAGGCATCTTCCAACCACAGTGGCCATATCGGTTGTTCCTTCTCGAGCTCCTTTTGCATTACTTTATTACGATAATCGGCAAAGTGCTTGTACGCATAGATAGGGTTCTTGCTACCCCGTGGATAACCCATTGGTGACTCTCGTAATGATACATCTCGGTGTAAAGAACGGCCGCCTCGGAGGCTTGTCCCATAACTCGAGGGCAGAGCCTGCGTTGGGACTATAGGTGGTGTTGGTATAGGACGAATGGGTGGTGATAAGGAGTGGTTACAAAGAGCCAGAGCGGCGAGATTATGGGGTTGAACGTTGCCTGTGGATTCACCGAGAGGCCGTCGTGTCAATGGCATTACTTCATGATCCGTCTCATAGGCGTAGTCGGACGCTGGGGAATATCTTTGAGACGGCAAGACAGGTCGTGGGTGCTCCATTGCTTGGGTATAGAGGTATAGAGGAACAGGAACAAAAGACAAAGACAAAAAGAATGTTTGATCAAAGGATTGAAAATTTTAGCGAATGCCTAGAGGTGCCCCAAGAACGCTGGGAAGCACAACAAGATATGTCAAAAGGAATGGCAGCGGCAAAGAGAATGCCTATTACTATTATGACTAGAGGTGTGTTTCCCGGCCAGAAGTGTTGGCATGGACGAGAAGATCGCTATATCTTATAAAGATGGCATTTGCTCCTGATGCCTACCTGATGCTCGTCTATTCAGGAGCGTAGTTACAAGTATGCCTAGATTGATACGGCCAAGCCCTTTGAAACCCCAACTAGGCAATCTTCAAGGGCGTCATGAAGAGAATGGACCGAATAGTACAAGCGCCACTATCCAGAGCCTCGCGATTCGAAGCTCTTGATAGGCAGTTGTGTCAGGTCTTGCAAGAGAATTGTCTGTAGCTGGCACGCCAGGAGACTAGGACCTCGATATCAAGTACCTAGGTAGCGAGGGAACACCAATAGACTCACCATGGGAATGTTCAATTTGCCAATTCATGGTTTTCTTACTCATCCCGCCCTGGTAGAAGTAGTAGAGTTTTCGTGGGCGGAATGTGACTTTGATTAACATACCCGTACAGATCGTCAAGCTCATAGACATTGCGGGAGGGGTAACGAAACTCACTCGAAGGAGGGGGAAATGTCTCTGCCCGCGCCCAGCTCCTTTGATCACAAAACGGGCTTAAAATCGGCAATGCGAGCTCCTCCCTGTGCAGCTTGACAAGGGATAACGCAATGAACCGCTGCCCCTAGCTCCCAACCGGGCAATACCTGCACTCCTTCAAAGGTAGAACTAGGCACGCGGCCGAAGTATAGACACATTTAATTACTCGCTAGATCTCCCCTTCGTCTTCATCGTCTCCAAGGGTCACCTTTTTGCGGCTGCCCCCTGTGAGTTGTTGCAGGGCTACTTTGCTAGTCTGGCCGCCGACTTTCCTTTGCATTTTCGCAATTTCCTCTTCAGGATCAATCGTCTCTGCTTCGGCGTATTCAAGGATAAGTCTGCGTCCTAATAAATGGGTGTCTTGTAAGGCTGTCATTGCCGACTCTGCCTCCTTTGGCGACACGAATTCGGCAAAAGCGAAACCCTTGCTAGTCGAATTGAATTTCTTGGGTATGCGAACCGACTTGAGTTGGCCGTATGTGCTTAGAAGCGTTCGGATGTCCTTCTTGTTGGTTTGGAAGGGGATGTTTTTGATCACGATCTTTGTTCTTAGGTTTGCAGCCTTCTTCGCATTGTCTTCCTGTCTCCGCTCCTCGGCCGCATCGCGTCCGCGATGCGAACCTCGTACTTGGAGTTTATGCGATCTGAGGACATGACCATCCATAACCTTCGAAGCTGCAGCGGCTGCGGCTTTGTCGGAAAAAGAGACAAAGCCGAATCCCATACTGAGAAGTTGGCCAGGCTTTTTGGGGTCCTTTTTCGTCTTGACTTGGGCTGATCTGAACCCTTCCAGATGCTTGAACTCATTGGCAAGCTCCTCAGTAGTAGTATCCCAATGAAGATTTTTGACAAATAGCGAGCTTGTCTCAACAGGTTCATCTTTGCCTTGATCGAGTAATTCTGAAACAGACAGTTTCTGTACACTGCTAGGTTCCTTAGAAGCTTGAGTGGTCTCGTTTTGCTGTTCATTGCTAGCTAGCAAGTTCTTTGGGGCTTTCTCGAGAAACAGGATAGACTCCTTGAACCGGCGATATGCCAGCTTCGCGAAAGCTGCCTTTGCTTGAGGAGCTTGGGCGAAATGAACAATTGCTATCGTTCCCGTGGGCGGCATGAGTACTTTCAATACTTGACCATGTTCTTCAAATAGATTTCGTATCTCTTCAGTAGTGGTGCCATACGGGAAGTTCTTGACTAGAATAGTCTGATCACCCCGTAGACTGGATTTGAAAGCGTTTAGATCAACACCGTTAGCAACTAAATAGGCCTTGGTATCTTGGATCGTCGAGGTCTCCGCGATCGCCTGCTTCACGGCTGCATCCGAGCTAGTTGGATCAAGCAGTTCCGATTTGGAGATACCCAAACGATCAGCAACGGACGCATTTACGGCATCTTGGTTCATGTAGAGTGAATTCCAGTTGAATCTCGACTCCGCCGCCTTGGCTCTTTTCTTTATGAGATTCTGCTGCTTCAGTGGCAACTTTGACAGTGCGTATTCATCTAAATTGTGATCGCGCTTGGCGGATGCGGGGAGGACGTGTATGATTCTCCCCTGAAACGAAGTGTGGTCTGCCTGGAATGCTTTCGTCGCGTCTTCTGGGTCTGTAAATAAAACAAAGCCGATTCCGCGATTATTGCCCTTTTTTTCTATTGGTATGTGTACCTATTTTCATGTCAGCATGAATAAGAGATAAAGCGAGCTCGAAAAGTCAGAAGAGAGCGTTTCTCAGCCACCAAAGCATCTACTAAAATACTGGCCAGGGTTCTCATCAGATACATTTAGTATCAGCTGTCCCTATCTGGATTCATCATAGAAACGATACGCCAAAATTCAGAAAAATGTGTCTTACCTCTTCGACATCACCATACCGTTCGAAATACGATTTGAGGTCATCTTCCGTTGCAGAATACGGCAGATTTCGTACGAATAATCTCCTTGTCTTGCGGACAGTGTCGACATCGTCCTCTTTCGATTCGGGGTCGGCTCCATCCTGCTCTGGCTCTTGATCTTGGTCTTTCATCTCTTGATCTTCGTCGATTGTTGCGTCAACTACTTCCGGCTCCACTTGTTCTTCTTCATCAGGTATTGTTGAATGTACCTCCTTAGGTGGATTTGCAGCGGGTATAACATCTTCATCATCGACCAGGTCAAGCAGCCTGTTCGTCCGTGATCGCAGCCAGTCATCATCGGTAGCAGCGGGCTGAGATGGGATTTCGGCCGAGATAGTAGTATCTTGCACTGCTTGCTCCTCCATCGGCTTCTCACTCATGTCAACATCTTCAACCGGTTGGCTGGCTCTTTCTTCCGTCACCTTCTTTGCTGGCTTGGTATCCTCTATAGGCCGAGTCTTCTTCTGTCGGGCTGGCACCACCTCATATTCGTCATCCGACTCTCCCCCTTTCTCTTTGACAGCGAGCGCTGCATACTTGGCAGGAGGCTCTCCTGCAGCTTCAGCTACTATACCGTGGATTTCGCTGGTGGTAGTATTCGCAGTTTTCATCACGCTTAAAAACTCCTGAAGTTTTGGATCTGACTGGTCCAATACGTCCCGCTTCCTCTTCTTGGCATTGTCGGGCTGTGGCTCTGCACTCGGGATTGGATGTGTTGCTTTAGGTGTTTCTGTCGTCGTGGATCTATTTCGTCTCTCATTCGTTCTAACCAAGGAAGGATCCGCTATCTACACACCATGTTAGAGTAATGTGCATATATAGCGACGTGTTTGATCCACTTACGGGTTTCGCCAGCTCGACAAATATCTTGGACATGCGTACGAAGGAGCGATTGAAGTATTTGACAGCATCGGAAGCCTCTTGGGAGGTTTTGTAACCGACATATCCAATCCTTCGGTGTGGTATCAGCTTTACGTCCGTGATATGACCTTTGGACGCGAAGTGCTTTCGCAAGTCGGCCTCATTGAGATTCGGTGGCAGACCTTTCACAAATATTCGAGATGAATCCATGATCACAAGAGGTAGGACCAATGCATAGAGCACCGGTGATCAAGTAGGATCACGTATATGGTGTATGTACGCGAATGTCTCGAATATGACTTGAGAAAAGTAGAATTGGCGAAAAAATAGAGTCGCGACAGACAATAGCAAAATACTAACTTCAGCACGAAAAAAAAGTTTCCTCAGTCCCGCACTAATCGTTATCATCACGTGGTAACAAGATGTCCCGCATTGCCTGAGGCTCTTAACCCCACCGGCATACATGGATTATTCATTCTTATCGGTTCTGTGAATAATTTAGCCGAATTCATCTGAAGAGTAGTCCGAATCTTCCAAGTTTTCGTTTATAGTTATAATAAATTTTATGTGAATTGAGCTTCTTGTGGTTATTAGCAACTTTTCACTGCTTTCTCTAAATGACCTTTTAACGATAGCTAATATTGGCTGATGCTGTTCTGATAACGGACCTCGGCAGGCTTTACTGCATAAGTGCAGCAGGGTTCAGGCGTTTTCAGGGACCAATGGGGCTAACGAAGGGACTAGAACCAATGACGGACGATAGCTAGGATCTTTAAGGATTGCTGGTGCCAATCCACACGCACGTCCTTTTCTTTGAAGTTCCAGCCAAACACGCGACGCTTGGGCACTAATCAACACGCTTCAGCCATCCTGACAAGCGACTTCAACGCTGGTTCGACCAAATCTGAAACTTAATTTACAAGCCTTGCCACTGTCCCGTCATTTCTTCAGAGCAGGTATGTTTGTTGTGTATCCATTCGCTTTGTTCCTTGGTCATCTACCAGCTTGCTATATGACGTCCTTGCTCTTCCCAGACCATATGTAACCAAGTCGCATTTGCTAAATTGTTTGACTGCAGCAAACTTCCAGAACTCCCAGAATCTCAGACCATCCCACATCGCGAATATGGCGGATCAACAATCCCCCCCTCCGGCCAGTGGTCGCGACAAGCTCGAAGGTCGGTTATATATATAATATGGTTATCAAGTTACAAGTTGGCTGACGGTTCCTACTCCTTGCAGCGCAGATCAAGTCGGCAGATATGGTTAGCATCTCTTAGAGATAACTGTAGTTTCTCAACGAGCTAACCTGTAGAAATAGACCGAGGATATGCAACAGGAGGCGATTGATATCGGTACGCTTTAGCGCTCGAGAGTCGTGGTTTTATACATTCTAATATCCTCATGTAGCCCAGGAAGCGATGGGTAAATACACCATCGAGAAGGACATCGCACAACATATCAAGCGTACCGTATGTCCATCCGCACTAACCTTCCGGTGGTCGAGACGAATGCTAATCTTGTATTGCTAGTTTGACGAGCGCAAGGGTCCGACCTGGCACTGCATCGTTGGACGAAACTTCGGAAGCTTCGTAACTCATGGTATGTTCCGTGCCTTCTTAGTATTCCCTAAGTCGGTAGTATATGTTCACCCAGGACTAACCTTGATACAGAGACGAAGCATTTCATATACTTCTACCTAGGCCATTGCGCCATCCTCCTGTTCAAGACCCAGTAAGGCGATGGCTTCTGTGCAGATGATAACAGCTATTCTCGGAAGATCGACCTTCGGTGGTATTGGCGTTTATGAGTTTATGGTTGTGGGGAAGGCCAGCCATGGGAGACTGTGTGCAACTTTTGCCAACAGCACAAACCAGGTGGTTTCTAATACAAGTAGTAGAATGCTCGATCGGTTTGGGATCCGTATGGCATCGTCTCCATAAACAGCATGACTAGGAGATAGGCAGTAAAAAAAGACTACCCAAAACATATAAAATGGAAGGCCCACAACGTGATGCATGCTAGAATTCGTGATCATCGTGTAATGAACTCACTACTCAGTAACCAATTGGTCCTTAACAAGCTACATCGGTATTGCCCGCTTCCAGGGGCTTTTCTTTCTAACCGGAAACATCCCATCGTCGATGATGTATAGCTAGGTATGCATCGAATGAGGTGATGGACTGGGTACCCGGAATCTTGCTCCGTAGAATCCCATTTCGGAAGCTAGTGGTTTATGCAGCCGCAAATTCATCTGGGAAGGGGTTCGCTTGGATCAGAGCAAGAGATCTTCCAGCCTCCGACGATCTCGTCTGATACTTCTGGACCCGAGCTGGGGGGAGGCTTTCGTTTATATAGAAATCAGCAAAACGAAATCACGCAATGCAATTAGGGTCAACCAAACTAGATAATTCGATATATATCATACACTCCAATTCTATAAATGGCCTCAGATTACTATTTCGTACTCTATATTGAACATGGCCTTATGTACGGAGAACATTAAAGGGACGTAGGTAGGCATTATGTTGAGTGTTCCATTCAACTCCGGATATTTCGCACATACGAACGGGGTCACATGGGTAAGAAGTTTGCGAATCCACTCTAGAGACCCTAGACCGCCTATACGTAAGCAATATATTAGATTTTAGTTGGATAATGTGATGACTTATACTCGGTGCTACTAAATAAGGTGCGTATGTAAAATATAAGTACTTACATAGGTACTACTTTGGTACGCATATATGGAACGAGGGGACGAACAGGGTTTCGTGACGATGTACGTAAGTATTCCCCAAAGAACCAAGTATCAATCATAGAACAAGAACCACATCGTGGCCACGGTGCCACACCACTGAACTTTGGTCAATCACATAGAAAGGTTGCTCTCGAAGGCCACATGAGAAATAGGTAGTTTGGTCTAGTTCCAAAGAAACAAGTCACAAACTGCTGCATACGCCCTTCCGAGATCCGCCCGGCCGCCTCCCACCGGTGTGCTTGACGGTTCTTGGGTCAATGCGACAAAACACTACGATTGGACGTAAGCGGCGAATATATCTGCATATCACTGCCAACATAAAGTTGACCGGTTTTATTACATATGTTTTGTAAGGTAGACCGGCATCTTAGGAACAGTACTTATTGGTGTGCTTCATCTTCGATCATGATGTCTCGCTTGGTGCTCGTCCGTTTTGGAATTGGGGAAAATAAACTGCTTACAAAGTAGGTAAAGTACTTGCCTGACCTTAAGGTACCGGTCTACGTAGACCCGGGGTGGGACGGATTCGAGCTAAGCCAATCGCCTTACCATGCTTTTGCCTAGAGGTTGACGGATCGAAACTATGATAGTTATATGCATACCTAAGATAGAATATAATAAGAGCTCAAGTCGGGTCGGTGGCGTCGACCCGGTTCGTTGGACTCAACAGTTTACCAAGATGTTGATGGCAATGCAAGCCGAAGGGATTGTTACTGCTATCGCTGGTGCTACTGCTACTATCGACTGTAACCTGTTCGTGCCCTAGTTCGGATGATGCGTATATAACGCCAATACCCATCTGGAGTTATCGGGGGGACCAGGTGGGAGGGATGGGCCGTAGATGGCGTATGGATGGGATGTGACGGCGGGGCACTCGGACAATCTCGAACACAAGAGCTTGCATTCCCGCAACCCGCCAGCCCGCTTCCTTGAACACATACAAAGTACCCAATAATAACTTTTAATCTGCCCAGGTACCCGTCCTCCGCATCCCTCAAATGGGGTAGGGGTTGCGAAACATCTTGTTTGACGCTCCGGCCGCTGGAAAGGATTCGAGTAAAAGAAATCTAGTAATATTTTCTATGGAAGGAAGACTTGAAACATGGCTATGTTTAACTCCCGAGAATATCTTGGACGGTGTATAAAGTTATCATAGTAAGAAAAAGAGTTGTGCTAAAAAAGCCTGGAGATATAATTCCGGTCCACGCTCCCAATGACTCGGGCAAGGGTGGTTTAGTAGTAGAGTAGCTCTGGAGAAGCTGGAACTTTCTCAAAGGCGACTTGAGTCTAAAAAGATCCAGAACCCCAAGGTGCTGGTGTGGGCTCTCGATTTGGTCCTACGCACAGTAGCGTCAATAGCCGATGCTTGGGTTCGCTTCCCTTTCCGACTACGAGACAAGCGTCGGCCGGAAACGTGACGATTTCCGTGCTAGGTTTACCGAACTGGAGCTGTTTGGCTCTGGCAGTTGGAGGGACAACTTGGACTTCTTAGTGTTGAGGGAATTGGGCATACTCGAGAGAATATCGCGCTTACAAAGATATCGTGAAGACTATACCTTTTTCTACATACCTAACAGATACCCTTACTTAGGTACTCACTTACCCTTGAATGGGTATTTGGCTGATAGTATGGTATCCAATAGCTTTTCGCGCTTCGGACCTCTTGCTCGTGACGAGGGGGACAAGAAGACAAGGGATAACAGACAAGACGGACCAGGCATACCGGAGTTAATTAGCTAACGAAGAGACCCTTCTGCAAGATGCCCATCTGGGATTCGTGGATGAAACGTACACATAAGTGTGCACACAGACTCGTGTATACGTGGGGAAAAACGTGTGTGTGTACGCAAAGTGCGCAAATCGCTTTGAAGTTCGGATGGTTTTTGTATTTGGAACGAAACTGATAGAGCCAACGCCAATGCTCTCCCGCCGCCTGCCGACCCTCCCAAGTACACCTAAGCGTACACAGTCACAGTCGTGTGTGCAAGCGCAACAACGCAACCCAAGAGCTTGCCATTTTCTCGGGCGGCTGCTGGTCCGCGTCGACTTCTAGGTTGTGTGCTATGTGTGTTTCTGGCAGGTATTCTGGTGCCACGGCTTTATATATAAATTAGAATTGATGGGCTGGTGACGACATAGCACTCATTTTCCCCGGCAGATTTGCTGTATGGTTGGAAATCGAAACAGCACTCCCGATAACGTGGATACTCCCGTATTCGTCAACCGCGAGGACCGCAATATATGTACATTACATACGTGCACCAAAAAGCAAGCTGAAGCTCGGCGAATAGGCGCACTCAAAACATACAGGCGTACAGCGTACAGGCTGTCTTCAAGTATGCAGGCAGTTATGGTGCTGCTGGGTGGTGGGGCAGAAGGCGCATGTCCCATTGTTACCTACCGCAGACGGAATTTCCAATTCCTTTCGGTCGTCGGCCACACCCATCCAGCCCTCCCCCTTCGAACGCTCGTGGCGCATCCAGCGGGCACATCAGCGAGCTAGCCTGCAACCCAGCCCAGCCTGCCCGTGCAGATTGTGCAGATTCTCGCGTGGATGACCTGCAGCTAACCTCCCTAGCGAAGGGTGATCAGTACTCCAGGGCCGTAGCACGTAGCTGGCACCGCACCGTGCCCCCCGAACATCCAGACGTTTCTCCCGTCCTCCCACCAAGCCATCATCCTAAACACCCCGGATTATGGCGGAAAAGAGTAAATGGAAGTCAATTCCTACCTGTATAGGTTCATTATGGTTATGACCACGATGACAATATTAAAAGATTCTCCGCAATAGTCTTCTTACCGTCGGCCCTTTCATTGTGACTTCGTGTTAGCTGGAATGATGTCAGGGCGTAAGCTCTCAGCTAGCCTCTAGGGCCAGTCAGGGATTATCATAGCTGCTTACTCACCGATCGCCCTCGGGGGCCTCGAGCGGGCTTGAGGTTCGAGGTCGGTTTAGTAGTAGCGCTGGTGGTTGTCAATATCAAGGCTAACGCTGACTTTGTTTCGTTGTCACAGCCATACAATGGCATTGTACAACCGCGGTCGGTCCTCGCTTCAATAGTCCTTTTCTGGCGTGGCATGATAACGTCCATGTGTGGATGTATGGGTTATGGTTTATTGTACAGTGTGTATGCATGATGATTGATAAAAACGGTTCATATATTAAAGGTACTCACTTTGCTGAGACAATTTTGTCGTCCAAGGTCTTAGACTCGAGCAAAAGTCTTAGAATTCCCCTTGTACTAACCAAACGTTCCATGGTAGCATGGTAGAAGTCTGAAGACTTTCTTGTGAGATGGCGATTTCAAATTGGGAATTTGTACATGTGTACATCAATTTATTAAGGGAGTCTAGATCAGACGGGATTGTCAGGGACGCCACCATCCCCAAAATGTAATCGCCTTTTTCGAAGAGAGCGAAGATTCGGGTAGGCTATGTTGGCTGTTTCCAAGTCCCACCGCCCGGAGAGGAATCCATAGGTGGAGTGTCGTGGTGGAGAGTGGGCTACATGCACGATACATTCTCAGTTACCTCTTATGGCTCCTTTCCCGTCGTACCTGAAAGTCTCCCTGAACCTTCTGTAAACGGGTACTTTCGCCGCTTGTTTTTTCTCTTCCCGTCACCGCGGGCATGCAAGATATATGATCTCGCAGCACAGCATCGAGACAGTTCACTATGAAATAATATGAAAGTGCCATTGCCAGCCGCCATAATCATGCCATTTAGAGTTTCTTATTTCTTAATTCGTGAGGTGGTGATAATGTCAAAAGGGGCCGAAGCATGAAGGGCCAGCAGGTGAGATGATCTGACGTTGACGGCGTGCCCGTCCGTTCGGCTCCAGTTGACGACAGCTGCTGTGGTACCATACAAGCAGCACAAGCAGCGACATACATAGCAGGTATTTGTATGGGATTGGGCAGATACAAAGTTCACACGATCTCCGCCGCCGCGGAGACGAACAACAAGAGAGTGCTGCAGAGCATAAGCTAGTATCTGTTTCAGTCAGATCTGGGACATACAGCAAATTTTATGTCTCTGTTATGCCGGCCCGCTGGACTCGATTGGCTCCGACCGTGATCCATCATGACATAGCAACCCAATCAGGATTCAAAATCCCTGTATGTCAGCAGCGCCGGCGAACCTTTTTGGGGGTCTATGATCCATCAAACCCAGGGAAATATTTCTTATATCTGCCCTCCACTCGTACGAGAAGCCGTTGCCAGAGCGAAAGCCCTGGAATTGTCAGCCTAACCGGGGCTGTCAGGCGCGCAGAGAAAATAAGTACTTGCTGCATGCACCAGACAAATCTGCTGACCACCGCCGTAGCATCGCCCTCCGGAGGTGATCGCAGGCATCTCGGTAACTCTGCGAAATAGAAAATAACACGGGAAAGCAAGGCTTTGCGGTTAGAGATCTTGAAACACTGAAGATAGTATATATATAGAGTACATAATCAAACATGAAGCACTCGAGGCACTCTGGCGAAAATGATCTAACAGAATTAGGCACCTCCTTGCGTATGGGGTAAAGATCCCACCGCGAGCAACACAATAAGAGATCGAGTGTTGCAGCACCAGGGATTGTCCTTAATTCGCCTCGTATTTGGTGCCTGACAACTAGCAGGGTGCACCAGTTTGCCCATTGATTCATTCGCAAGTATGCTACCCGCCAATCTATTACTGTTTTGCAATACCTACCTCCTATACTGGCCTGTTGACGCTTGTTATTCACCGAATTGCTGTGTACGCTGTCACTTGTCATTTGGAATATGTGTGAATGAATGCGCACACTGACGATGAGTTGATGAGTTGGCTGGTTTTTTCACCACATCATGACCTTGTGATTCAGCAGTTCAGGTTGCAGCATTACTTAGCATAACCCATAACTCATACATACCTACGTACATGTAAATGTATGTACGAGCCGCAGTACGGTGCGATGACAATACTTGGTAAAATGCTCCAGTGCCCGAGCCAGATGATGTAATTTTGGCCGTGTATTTCTTAGAGGCTCCCCAGCATTTTGATCCTCTGGGAGAGAAAGAACCACCAAACCATATTATGGCCTGGTCACTCGAGTAAAAAAGGAAAAACTCGAATGATTTCGTCATGCTAAAGCAAGCCATTGTGGTTCATACTCAGAACCATATTCTCCATCTTGAGGAATTGCGAGAGCTTAATAAGAGAGTTCGCCCCCTTGTGTCGAAATATGTACAGTAGAAAGACAAGGGACAGGGTCGGGCGGGCAATTATGTACATGAACGTGTAGAGGAGATCGTATCCAAAGTTGCGTACCCAAGTGCGTACCCACGTTCGGCTGGGAGATCCGTCTTCGCCTTCGTAGCACGATGCGGATTAAGTTACCCAATTGCCAGACCATTCCTCTTATCCACGTACTACCACCTCATGCACGACGGCGTAAAGTATATAGTTGGATAGCCAGGCATGATTCCCGCCATAATTCGCGTGAGCTAGGTGTTAGTCAGTCGACCAGAATGGTTACCTCTCTCTGCTTCTTCTATGCCTGAACAGCATGGACGGCGACTGGACCGTCCAAAGGAAAATGCATGCATCTGCCCATCCGCAAATCCATAACCCCTGTCTCACACAGCCCAAGTCAAATGTATCCCGCCTGTATCTTTTTACCGGCGTGCTTGGGCCTTGCAGCGGCTTACAGCTGCTAAGCTTGTATTTGTACCGTGCTGAGCCATGTACCTTCGTCTGTACATCTCCTAATGTACCTTACCCAGGCTGCCAGGGACTCACTGTAATATGTACCTGTAATATGTACCTAGCCCATCAATATCCGAGCTATCTTACCCAAGGTAAATTGTAATGCCAGCAAGTCCCCCAAGTCCCCATTCTGTGTTTCTCTTTTTTCCCCTTCTCTTTCACGAGATCCGTAGATTTGGTAGATGGAAAATAGGCTTTGTCGTGATTCCTTGCTGTTAATAGATTCTAATGGCTTGTTCTTGGCATTTATTGTTGAATTGTCCTTTTAGCTGGCGACCTCTTTCTGCTCTTACCCTGCTTGTTGTTTTTCTTGTTCTTTCCTGTTCTGGCCTATTTCGCCTATTTCTTTCACAGTGCCAGCTAGCCCAGCCAATTCATCAGTGATCCAGCTGTGGAAAAATAGGTGACTCTTACTAATAAGGTTAGCGGACAAGCTGAGAGGGACCACAGAACGGGATGAACTAAGCAAGTGTGGTACGAAGCGCAACCAAATTGTAGTACCAGGCCGTACCCAGACGTTACCAAGCGTGGTACTTTGTTAGTACTTTCTGGGGCCACCCCCGTCATGCTCCACCACTAACCACTAGGTACCATCCCACCCCATCCATTCATCCATCCATCTGTGCCTTCATTTTCCCTTCTTTCTCCTCTCGACCAAGATTCGACGAGACCATTCCGTACGACCTCGTACTTCCCATACTACTCCTACACTCATATTCGACTCTCCCTCTATTCTACTCTACTCTAGACTGCTTTGACACCACATCTTGCTGCTACATACCCATCAACTTCCAGCTCCATCTATCCCGCTTCTCTGCCAGTCTCTACTTACATAGCCATGTGACGGAGCTGCATGAGAAGTCGGGTCATTGTCAAGTTGGACTCTTAAGAGTCTGGCCGGTGCAGATTGCGTTGCAGGTGTTTCTCCTCGACCATTTCCACGCGGCATACCATTTATCATAAACATAATTATCCCTACTTAATCGACCTAATCGATCCTAATCTCCAGTAACCTGTACTTCCACTACGTAGTCGACGGATTCGAGACTTGCCCGACATGTCGGCTATCACGGTTCCGAACGCTGGCCTCCTTTTGGAGAGCTCGGCCAACTCCAGCGATTATCTTCCAATGCAAGCATTTGGCATCACGTTAAGTGATAGTGTAATTGAGGACATGATAAAATGTGTCCAGGATGGGCAGGAGATCGAATTGACGCTGGGAAACAGCCCTGTAAGTTGATTACTGCCATGTTCTCCTTCGCCGCCTTTGCTGCCATCGCCGGCAACCCCACAATAGACACGTGCTTTAGATAGTTGCTATGTCGGCTGGATGCCCTGAATGCTTCAGGCTACAGGTGCCAGACAGCTACGAGACAAGCTGCATCCAAAAAACTACCATGAGCGAAGGAAACCACCTTAGTAGCTGCACCTTCCTTACCTTGGAAAAACTTACCGCCCAACCCTCTCAACACTAACTTGCAAATCGCAAACCGCAAACCGCACAATAACTAATTGAATTCCATTTTCTCCAGTGCTTTCTATTCGGCTCGAGAGAAGAAAAAGTGATCACCACCTCAGACTCATATAATTACGATTTATACCAGAGCAAACCCGAAGACTCTACGAAAGCGCAACGATTACCACACACCACTATGGGGATTATGGACAAGATCCCGGCGAGCCTCTCGTCCAAGAAACCTCCTACGACAACTAAGGACTCCAAACGAGGGTCTAAGAAACCAGCCCATACGGGGAAGTCAGCAATGGCTAGTGTGATGTCGAACTCTACGACCAGATCCCTCCCGTCAAGCCCTGCACTTAATGCAGTCGCTTCGCCCAATCCAGCGTTTTCAGCATCGCAACAGATGTTTGAGAAGAACAAGAGCCAACGGATTGCGTTAGTGCATGAATTAGCACCCAGAGATCAGTCGTACAAACACCTTATTGGTGTCTGGAAAGGGGCGGAATCAGACCTTAAGCCGGCGCTAGAGAGGATTGGATCATTCGATGCGTCCACGAAGAAGTGGTCTCTACGGAAGATGTTTTGGAAGGAGTTAGACGTCTGGAACTACGATTATGCCAACCCCGACGACCGACAAGCGGCTATCGACAATGCTGTCCGGCTGTACGACAAGTCGCGAATGCCGACGTCTGCCCCAGAATGGGAGCGACTCCTCCCACCCGCCGATCGTGGTAAAGGAATTATCCTAAGCAAGCTCCAGGCAACTTTGGCGAAGGGTAACATAACACCGGTTTCCCGAGGTCCGGCGCAAAAGCCGGATGAAAATAAAAGCGACGCGGATTCCTCAAAAGTTAAAGGAGAAGCAATGGCTCGATCCAACTCTCAGCCGGTGGGCAATAAAACGAAGAAGGTCAGCGAGCGCGAGGCGCAAACCAAGCGTCTCCTTTCGACAACCAACAAGAAGCCTGCACCAAAGAAGCCGGCTCCCAAGGCTAAGGCAACGGATGACAAGGGTAGAAAGTTCCTATCGGAAGAGAAGGTCATAGATTCTGAGAGCAGCGGTGACGAGCGACCGCTCTCGAGTACCAGCTCAAGCGTATCTCGACCCAGAATATTCGAGGTGCCTACCGCTGTCGAGAAGAAATTGGAGAAGCGAGCCGAGAAGGTAATCGAGAAGGTAATCGAGAAGCCGAAGGAGAAGCCGAAGGAGAAGCCGAAGGAGAAGCCCATTGCTGTGCCTAAGCCGAAACCCGTGGTTCGAGCCCCCAGAGCTCCCGCCAAAGCGCCCGTGCCGGGCCCACAGAAACGGGCTCGTGAGGAAGATGATAGTAGCTCCAGTTCCGGTGCGCCCCTTAGCAAGCGCATCAAGCCTAAGGAGTTGGCGAAGCCAGTTGTTAGCTCCGCAGCACCCAAGCACCGCCCATCGGATGCCAGTCAAAGCTCGCGAAATACCGGTGCGGGAACATCGTCATCTAACTTCTCCATGAAGAGTAAGAACACATCGCCGGCCAAATCCTCGCCACTTGCATCATCGCCACCCACGAATGCCTCAGATTTCGAGGATGAACAACCAGCCCGTCGGACAATCAAGCCTCAGGTTCGAAGCGGAGAGCGAATCACCAATGGCGCAACCACCGACGGTTCGTCAGCCCGCGGCATGGTGGGTGAAAGCAGAAAACGGAAAGACCGTGACGCCGAGCTACAATCGTCACAGCAGTCAACGCCGAACAAGAAGCCCCGGGTTCCGCAAACTGTCCTGGTGAAAGCGAAGAGATTCGAGCGGTATTACGAACGTTATGAATCGCTACATCACGAACTTTCTGCACTGAAAGAGCCCCCTGCGGAGAAGCTGGCGGATTTGCTGGACATGCGCGAGCGATTGGTCGCTATCAAAACCGAGATTGCGCAAGCAGTCGCCGCGAATTAATACGATGCTCCATACATCTAATTTGGAGCTTGGAAACAGCAAGAATTTGGTCAGGAAAGCAGTGAAAGCTAGGATTGAGACAGGCCGTCATATACCCACAACGATTGGAGGCATATTGAAGGCTTTTCTTTACTTTTTTCTTTTTCTTTATTGTCACGCCAGATGGTCTTTACCATTCTGCAGAAAGTTGACTATTGCATCAGGAGGCATTTTGCTTTTCAGCATCAGGATTTGGCATTCAGGGGACAGCATTATCTGGTTTGACTTTCAGATAGGAAACCAAAAAAAGGGAGGCGGTCATTTGGCATTTGGAACCTTTGAGCATAGGAGTTTTTACGGCAAAACAACCTCGTCGTACAGAGGACGTTGTACACACCCTCGGCATGCATTCCCCCATACCCCTACATAGCATACTGTATGAATTCTGCGGAATGAATTGATTTTGATATCACATCATGACATTTTCTCATTTGATTCTACAAAGTGACGAGTTCGGTGCGTGTCTATAGTATTGTCCATTATTTCTCTCGCATATCTATCTCATGCACGTCTATGTCTGGTAGCTTTCCATCTTATCTGTGATAGACGAGGCATCCGAAGCAGATTATATTTCCGATGACATTCCCGGATCCCCATCCCATCTCCTCGGGTGGCGTTTGCTCCCAACGACGGAAAGGACGCGGGGTAGTTCGAGAGAGCTCGGTATTGGACGAGCTACGCTATAGGTCCGGGGTTACTTGTCTAGGTACATATTGACGTGCCCAAAAAGCAACGGATGCGACGGCATAACATCACGATAGCGAAACGCCTCTTCATAGGCACAGATGCGAGGATACATATGGTTCGAGGACAAGACGGAGGGAATGGGTGAGGGACTACGTCAGCAACGTTCGCTGACGCGGGCTCCGTCACACTTTACATTTACACAATCGGTCAATGAGGGAGCGTGGTGAGGTAGGTGTTGGTCACATCTTGTGTTTATCTATATCACCAGTTCTTTTTGACTCACTGCGTAACCAACTCTCGCAGCCTCGTCTATATTACGACGTCTAAAAAACAACAAAGGTATCCAGGCGATATCAAATTAGGTGTACCTTGGAAGCATTGGTTTGAATAAGAGAGCTTGGGGAGGATAATTACTAACATCGGTCAGCAACAAGCTTGGGCTTTTTTTTCCTCCGCTGCGGTCGGTATATACCTCGGATCTCGCATACATATGTACACAGCGAAATGCACGCGACATGGGTGTCAGATGATGCGCACCGTATGCGATGTAACGCCATACCGTCCGCGAGGCTCCCTCCCAAACTGTGCGATGACAGATGTGTGATGGGATTGAAAGAGCACGGCAAGTGTTGATAGAGCTCGTACAACATGGATGCCTACCTAAATGATTGTTCGCTCAGTAATCCCATATGTAGGTCGCCATGCTCGGATGCGCATGCATAGGTACGGAAAGCTGCTGGCCGCCAACATGAGGTCAGTGTCAACCCGGCGAACAAATGATGGCTATCTTCTCCTTATGGATGTTTCTGGCGCCAGCCATGCAAACGCCAAACATTTGATGATACCAGGAACTCAGCTCTCTTTACTAGCTTTTCAGGCCGCCTTGAACAGACAGATTCAGAAGGATGCCTCGTCACGATAGCGCAACTTGTTACAATCTATCTATCTGACCTACCTATCTAACACCAAAAAGCAAACTTATCCACATGAGCATTTCGGTGAGAGGATAGCTACACAGCTCAATAAAAGGCAGCCTTGGCGCCTGCGAGGCGTCGATGACAGCGCCCCCTGAGGTGCTGAGGCTGTCCAGTGAAACGACGAGGCGCGCTCCTAGTAGGGGTGTGTGCGCAGGCTGGCAGGCCGCCATGGTCGCTTTCTTGTACTTGACAACATCCAGCGTACAATACATCCAACGTACATTAGATGTACAGCACGTGCCCCTGGATTTCTAGGTACTGGACATACCTACCGAGCTGCAAGGGCACAAGCTATGGGACGGGACAATCGCAAGCGCGGTAACAATTCAAAAAGCTGGAACAAGGGGTATTTCCCTTTCTAATAGAAGCAATTGCATACATCCATCTAGAAACAGGATGATATTCATTTGCGCCGTACACAATCGCATTGAAACCGACCCAGAACTTCTGTCATTTCTCAGTCTCAGGGTCCTCCTGGCAGCCTGGCAGCGGAACCAGCGCCGCGGATTTTATTTGCTGCTTTGCTTGCTTGCAGCGCTTAAAATTGGTAGCTGTCGGTAATAAACCTTTCTCCATGCTTCCCCCATGCCCCTAGGCTCCATGCGCGCATGCGCTAGCTACCGAGAACGGGTTAGCGCTACAAAAGATGACGGGACCTTCAGCCCGGAAGAAGAGAGATCCAGACTGTCGGGTCGGGGATGGGAAGATGGGAGCTAACGCATGGACCAGGTTCAGGTCTAGGATATACCCGATACCTAAGAGATCAGCGGGTGACGGATCATCGCGGGCTAAATACAAGATACATGTACATACTGTGCGCATAATATCTGCCTTTGTGCTCATTAAGTATATCAATGCCAAACCAAACACAACGATCAGCAAAACCCAAGGATATTGCATTGTAAATACTGAACGAAGCTATGCGTTCGGCAGGATATGATTCTAGCAGTTTAAAAAAGGGGTTTGCATCTTGTGCATTTGGGATTTTGGCATATGCTGCGGATATCGTTGCCAAACTTTGGTAGTAGGTCCAAACAAATCCCACAGAAAACCTAGCAAAAGACAACAATGACGAGGAAATATTGTTTTGGCGGATTCCACTTGGAAATTTTGATGATTTTACAAGGCTTCATACCCTTGTCCTTGCTTCGGTTATGAAGATTGGCCTAGAGAAGTAAAGCAGTTGCGGAATTACCTTGTCGGAAAGCAGCTGTAGTGGGCGAAATCGTAGAACAGGTGCGAATAGATGCCATAATGATTCAGGCAGATAGCAATCAATGTAGAACTGTCAGATTGTGCACGAAGCGAGAGGATGTTGCTATCGCTGCGCGTATACAGGCAAAGCGAAGAAATAATAAGCAAGCATAGCTAACTCGCTGCCTGGGCACACATCTTAGTAGGTATACAGCCTAGCTACAAAACGGCTCGATAACTTGCAACCAGAACTCAGTGATGTGTTTAATCAGATTCTATATTATGAGAATATACATCTACGTGCGTGATACGAATCTATCCAACGGCATGGATAAACTGGAGAGGCTGGATAGGCGGCAATTCTCTAGCCGTTCTGCTCCAAACAGGAGCAGATCACCTTCTCCACAGCATGAACCACGACAAGTAACTGCGTTAAACAAAGACATCAAGCCAATTTTCATTCACCCGCTGGTTGATCCTGGTAGAAAAGCTGTTGACGATCATGGCGAGAATTCTGGTATTAGCGTGGCAAAAACGCGATCCAAAAAACCCCCTGATTCGAAAAGCGGTCCTGCACGCCGTACCACCTCAGGCTCAAGCCGTACTGCCTCGATAGCTTCCAAAACAGGAATCAGCGAACTTATCGACGCGCAGTTGAAGGTGTCACTTGCAGCAAAGCAGTTGGCGACCCAGATCAGCGAGAGCAAGGGGTTCTGGATCATGTTTCGAGAGAAGTTCGAAGAGCAAGTGAAAGAAATCAAGTACTACGCTGGTCAAGATATCATTCAACAGTTGTGGGAGAGGAAAATCCAGCACGACAGCAAATTCAGAAACCACAAGAGCCAAAAACATCAGCAGTTTAGCTTCCCGCTGATGGGACTAGAAGCATGCGTGAGCCAGATCAACGATGCCGCAGACGCGCTGACTGAATGCCTGCGAAAAACACCCTCCAAACATGATTCACGACAGCTGGCTCTGGACAAAATTCGGACGGCGGGAGAACTTGTTCTTGAATTGGCTGAGAGATCTATTAAGAGTAGTTCCGCGTGCGCAGATTTGGTGATGGAGGCGTGTAATCTTGAGAGGCTTGTAGACCCAAAGAGTCCAGAAGCCCGTATAATACATCAATTCGACCGACGCGAGACCAAATCAACTCATGGAGACGAAACAGAAACGGGACCGAATCTCGAACTAGATATGATGGAGGACCAGGTGGCCAGCGACAACACTGTTATCCATAATGAGGTGACCTTTTGAGGTGTAACGGAGATGTAGACGAGTGCGCGACGCGAAGTGCCTTGATCGTGTTCCTGTCGTTTGCTCGGGATTTGCAGAATGTATCGTTAGTAGTATCCTTAACTAAGATAGAGAATGATAGGGATGATCGGTATTAGTACAAGACTCACCTGAAAAAAAAAAAGGTGAAGCATCGTCCCCATCAATTAATCGGAATCGAATATTAGGCGGTCGAATCCATCCTCCGAAGAGGAAGGAAACGACGATACCTAAGCTGCGCATCGCACTCAAGTGTTCTCACACACAATCTTTCGCAACGACCCTCCCATAGGAACCCAACTCTCCCGTCTTCTCCCGGAGGATATACACGGGACGATGGGCCCTGCTTCTCTGATGCCAATTGCAAACGTGTGAAACCATCACGCAAGACCCTCTCGGGCAGACCTGTTGACCCCACACAGGGCGAGGGACCAGGTAGTGATGAAGAATACTCCGAATTTCTCATGAGCAAATAATTGTCAGCTTGCACTCCACGAAGTAGAACCTCGTATTGTACAAGGCAGACGAGAAGCTGCTTGCGCAGCATTCTCTGTGTGTAGCTCAGAAGCACAGCTTTGATGAGGACGATGCTTGAGGAAGGAAAAGAGAGAATCAAGAATTGTGCTGGAGATTTTCCAGTCCTAAATAAAAAAAGCTTGGGACGTGGGGCAGCGGCTTATCGATAGCACAGACCAATCAAAATTGTCCATTGACCCCCATTGTGCAGGTGCTATTGTGAATGTGCCATTGTGCCATTGTGCACAGGGCAATTGCCCAGTGCATAGTGGGGTCGTAGGTACCTGCGTACCTGAATTAGGGTCCACATTGTAGCTTCCTTTTTTTCTTCATCACAATGGGCTTAGCGGCAAACAGCTCCGGCTATCTTGAATCAGATCGTAAGCGCGCCTGGCCCAGACTCGTCTATTTTAAAAGGGATATTATTGGTCCTTCATATAGAAAATCTATTCACTTTAACATCTCCTGCCCTTAGCATAATAGAGTCTAGTGAGTGATATCAATCAACCGCCTTTGTAGCAGCATCATAATGTCTTGCTTGCGGTGACAATACTAGTCCATTTCTTTTCCCTTCTTTGCCCCCCTTTTCCCCTTATCCCTATCTTTAGAACCCGATTAGACCAATAGACGATATCCTTGCGTTATTAGAAACTAGAATGTCTATCTCCGTAGAAGATTTCCCCCAAGTCTGGCAAAAGCCGTCAGCCGAGGAACTCCTGAAATCTCTCAAACGACTCCAGGTAAAGCGACCAAAACGCTAAGTCTAGGCGGACTTTCGAAGACTCATGCTCTCTGGCCTAGGTTGAACTGCCGATCTGGAACCCCGGCACGCCTCGAAAGGTTATACAGGAATCCTATCAGAATGCTGCCCAGTCCCGCCGCGAGGTGGTGGCGTACCTGTACAGTATAATCAAGAGCAATCTTGGGTGGATTCAAGACGAAGACGAAAAGGAAGCGCTATGGGAAGAGGCAAGCCGGCGGCTTTCGGAGCGCTGCGGCCGAGCAGGAATGGGCGAGATCACGCGAAGGTGGCCGTTCGAGAGCCAGGCTTCCGCACCCTTCGAGCTGATCATCCGGGAGCCTCCCATCACCGGTGACTGCCTCGGTCTCAAAACTTGGGGCTCTTCATACCTGCTCGCCCAGTCGCTAGATCAGATCTCGAGGGACTCGCTATCCCATCTAGTCCATCTCGAGCAGCCGAATCGGTCTTTCGACGTGCTTGAGCTTGGTTCAGGCACTGGGCTGCTGGGCATGGCCGCGGCCGCTATTTGGCAAGCGAACGTGGTTTTGACCGATCTCCCCAGCATCATGCCAAATCTAGCATACAATGTTGAGGCCAACCGTTCAAATATCGAGGCTCTGGGCGGGACAATCGACTCGGGCATCTTGACTTGGGGCTCTGAGATCGACAACGCTGAGCGATTTTCTAACAAAAAGCAATTCAAAGTCAGTAATCGTGTCGTCTCCTAAGTGGTCTTGCCTCGCTGACCCCGCTTAGATCGTCTTAGCTGCAGACTCCCTGTATGATGACGATCATCCGGAGCTGCTCGCGTCCGCGATAGACGCGCAGTTAATGACCGACAAGGATGCCAGGGCTATCATAATGATTCCCCAAAGAGACTTGATTACTAAAAAATTGGTAGTGAAATTCCTATCCATTATGAAGACGTATGGACTGGCAGCCCTTGAGGAACATAGTCTAGTAGGACAGGATGACTGGGATGGGGACGATGAGGAGAGTTCAGAAGTCGAATGCTGGTTGGCAATCTTTGGGAGAATATAACGGGAACCCCTATTGGCTTCAACTTAGACCGTAAGATTTCGTTTTTTACAGCATACTTGAACTTATTGAAACGCCGCTAGACTATAGAACAAGATAGAAAAGAGAGTGTTTTCTGTTACTTTGCCATTGCTATCAACCCTCTTCCCTCGGATTGGTGTGGACTTACTGGAAAGCTCAAGCATCAACCTCATCGTCTTAGAAATATGGTACTAGCAATTATTTCTCCAGTTGAATCCCAGAACCAATCCCTTAACTATAACTTCCATGCTATGGATTACCAAATGTTTTTATCAGGTGCGTAGAAACAGCAACGTTATTACACAAGAGGCATAAAAACCGCCAGGAAGGGCTACCTGTGTACGTGTCCGACACCGCAGCTCTTTGTTCTACATCCAGCTCTCTATTCTTAGCACTACCAACTTCCGTCTAAGTGTCAAAGTCCTAGGTAGTTTCAACTTCTTGAGGCCCTTCGTATTCGCAAAGCAGCTTTAACGTAAAGTCATGAAGTCAGTACCTAAGTTTCAAGTGATATCACGCATCACGTTTCTGCATGCCATTCGGAGATGACCGGTTCCAGTAGACTGGATGCGCAAGAGTTTCACGATCTCGACTATACACACTTGCAGAGCAGATCCCGCTGATCATTGACCTTGTAACCACGTATACAAATCATAGGGCATGAGTTTCCATAAGGCTGTCTGCAACAAATCGAGCCCAAATCCACCTCGGGGTTTGCCGTATCTAAGATTTGCCCCAAGCCTGATACTGTCTTCTTGTTCTGATACGAGATATCTTCAACTTGCAATACCGGGATCATACAATACTGAACTCTCTTAGAACTAGACAGTACGATAAAAGAGAGAAGGTGAAGAGGTCTTGATTTGAATTACTAGAATGATTACTCTTATCACCAAACCGTATCACTGTATCATGAATGCACGACTGTGCTACCCAGCTTTCAAGGTCGAGACTCCCTGCGCATAATCTTAGCTCTCAATTGATATTGACAGAACCCAGTAGTCATAGCACACCCACCGGCTGTACGCCTTTGTTGTCAAGGTTTGGTCCTTGAGTACCCGAGAAGGGATCCAGGCCTGTTGGCTGGTGAGAGACGGGACAGGTCGATGGGCCACTTTTCCTTTGTATGCTTGAGAACTGTCGTGCTTGCACTCCCTATCGCATGGTTGGCCTCGTGGCAATTTTGGTACTTCCAACCTGACATGATTCCTAGAGGTAACAGAAAGCAGTCCACCACTTATGCCACTTCGTTAGTTTATCCCTTTTAGGAACTATTTTGTGTATTCGTATGACAATATTGGTGGAAGATGCATTTCACGGTTCACAACCTTAAAGCATAAAGCATAAAGCATCGTACTTGTTCAGACTTCATTCGAGCTTGATAATGATATCATGGATATGTAGCTGTTTCTATATAGTCTGTATTCCCAGCCACAATCATACGATGAATACAGCAGGTGCCTGATCCTAAAAGTGGCTTGCATTATCATGCATCGTGTCCTACAAGCATGTGTCAAGCAGTAGGTGCTGTGCCTCTCTTCGCTTGCCAATACTCTCCCGTCCGCGTGCCGTTAGAAAAAAGAAAGAATAGCCATTCCCCTCTCCGATATTTTATCGCCCGAAGCCAATCCGACTAGTCTGCTTGGACAACAGCAAAATGCTAAGACGAATTACGAAACGAAACCGGACAAATACGATCCTCCAAGACCTGACATCCAGCAACCTAGAATTGGAGCTCCCCTATTGGTGGCGGAGTTGCATTGTCATCTCTCACATTGTGATTGGAGCCCCTGAGCGCTTAAACCCGTTGTTATGGCCATGGGCTCGCACCTGAAGAGAAATTGGCCACTGAAGAAATCGGCCTTGGTATCTTGATAGTGGCAACGTAGAGTAGGATGATCGTCACGAGAGATGGCTTTTGTGTAAGTGAGGCTTAAATGGTGGTGTTGTCAGTCTAGATTGATCCCCAGTCTTTTCCGTGCGGGATGGCATTCACTCATTGGGCCTCGGTATCTAATGCGCGACATAGCACTGCGCGCAATACCGACTGTATGCGACGTGAATATAACCAGGTGGCCTCGAGGTCCAGTGTGAAACAAGAAGACTTGACAAGGCGAGTGGATCAGCAGCTTGATACATATGCATTGATACCTAATGATTTCACGTATTACAGGTCAGATTCTTGTTCTGAATCAGCGGGAGGGGGAGGCTTGAAAATTGCGGACTGGAATAGCATCCGGGCTCTCACCCGTCCTGCAAGTTCCCGCGACATGGATCCCCCAGGTTATAGATCTATATCAGATCCCTCCTATAGGCTAGAAGCAGTGTCTTGCAGGTGGAGGTAGGGGTTGTGTATGGCCCGACGAACCAGTAAGGGATGCGACTGTTCGTCCATAATTTCAACCATCGTCTCGTTGGGTGGTATAATGTGCGGTTTCCCCAATTCTATCGTCACCATCCTCAGCCCGTACTACTGGACACCTCTGAGTTCCGAATGATCGTCGGGAGAGCATCCCCAAACGTGCCGCCCATGAATTATTCTGCACGACGTGCCCAAGCCCAGTCCGCCCGCACGCTTGGGGGAGTATCCTAATGTCACTTGCAGTGCAGAGCCGGGATAGTCTCTCCGAATGGGCAAGGACCGATGCGACTCCAAAGTTCGATCTCAAAATCCAACCTCGCTGGGAGCGCGATGGCCTATGAAACCACATCGTTCAGCTATTCCGAAGGTGATCGACGGAAAATGTTCAGATATCAGTACCACGACGCGTCTTATATCACAAACCATGTCATACTCGTCACACACAACTCCCCAGCCTTCGGCCATGCCAGCAGCATCGTCACCTGCGATCTCTGATCTGATCAGAGCCGGGGGACGGAATGTCCGCTCTCGCGCGGACAGCAGGGTTTCCTACAAATATATACGGGAAATGAAACCCTTGCTCGATTTATATGAACCTTGGGCTTAGCAAAGCTTTGTCTTTTCTCTTGTGTATCTCCCTCATACTCAAGCTCGAACTTGGACCACGGACCCAGATTATATCAAATTATCTTGAGATTCGGTAGCTAGCCGAACGAAACGAACATGGAGTCAGCACAGATCGCCCCCGGTGTCCGCCGCCCCTGGGAGAAGCCCGCCCCTCCCAAGGTCCGGCGGCCCAGCTACCTTCGACGCCCCAGCATGGGCAACCGGATGCCGAGCATCGCGCAGTCCGTCGAAGAGCACCGCGTCCGCTTTCTAAACTTCCTGCCGCTGGCGGTCAAGAACCACATCATAGCCGTCGCCAGCGAGTTCGCAGGGACCTTCATGTTTCTTCTCTTCGCCCTAGGGGGTACCAATGCAGTTAATCAGGCCCCGCAAGAAGGCCAGGTAAGTTCTACACTATGACTTGTGAGCATGTGAGGTGATTGCTGACAATTCAAAAGCCGACGGACCTTGCGGCCAACCCGGCGAAGCTGCTCTTCATCAGCCTCTGCTTCGGCATGAGTCTTGCGGTGAACGCCTGGGTCTTCTTCCGTATCAGCGGCGGCCTGTTCAACCCTGCCGTTTCTCTCGGTATGATGGTTATCGGCGCCATCGGGTATGTCCGTGGTGTCTTGATCATCATCAGTCAAATTGCCGGTGGGATCGCCGCCTCGGCTGTATTATTAGGCATCCAGCCGGGCGAGCTCACCGTCGGGACATCGCTCGGCGGCGGCACCTCGACGGTTCAAGGCCTCTTTATCGAGATGTTCCTCACAGCCCAACTGGTCTTTACTATCTTCATGTTGGCAGCTGAGAAGCATCGCGCAACATTCATTGCCCCTATCGGCATCGGCTTATCTTTATTCATTGCTGAGTTAATGTACGTGCACAACATCTTGCTCTCTGTTCTTCAACTTCAAGCTGACTGATCATGTTCTATAGGGGCGTATACTATACTGGAGGAAGCCTGAACCCAGCCCGGTCTTTCGGGCCCAATGTGGTCATGGCCTCCTTCGAGCACTACCACTGGATATACTGGGTCGGTCCCATCATGGGATCTCTTCTTGTAAGCAAGACACGAAGTCGCTTAAGGCATGTTTCTTTTAGCAAGCGAGAACGCTAACGTGAGTCTGTGCTTAGGCTTCTGCTTTCTACACGGCCATCAAGGCCCTCGAGTACGAGACGGTCAATCCCGAGCAGGACCACTCCGGCGAAGCCGACGCTACCCGATCGATCATAAGCAGGAAGAATACCAACAACGGCCCGGAGACCGAGAACCACGTAGCTCCGGTCCTCCATCGACTCGCCTCTGCTGGTACTGCTCACACCGCTCACACTGCCGGCACGAATGGCACAGGTGGGACGGGAGGTACTACCGGTGCGGGCGAACAGCGGGTCCCTCTTAGTAGGGGTAGTACTGCTGTTCGCTCCTATGGCGACGGTCCCATCTTGGAAGCCGGCCAAGGTTAGTTTGCTTGATGGTTTGGACGAGTAAAACTCCGGGGCTGGAGCTTTTACTATATTAGCATTGAGATACCGGCTTGCCCAGCCTCGGAACTCGCCGTGAGCAACAGTTATCTCTACGTCATATATACAAGAAGGCATACATCAAGAAGCTTTGGATACGAATGTACGGGGTCGAAGGGGGCATACATGGCTATATTTCTTGACTTGTATTGTTATTTAACTGGGTAAGGTGTCTGCACACCTGGATTTATACGACGCCATGACATGTCTCCATCGATTGTCGCTTTCCATCTTCATCACCTACTCACATAGGTACTACCTAATTACCTCCTATATACATAGATCATTAAGTTCCGTTACTTGTTCCGACGTGAATATGCGAACATACATACAAGGAGTCTTATCTCACCTTCTATTAGGAACTAGATGTGTGACATCACTCGTGGAGAGGAATAAACACTCTAGGCAACTAGTAAAATTTCCTCTACACCTTGGATAAGCGGAAGATGAGTATGCAACTACAATAATTTCCGCCGACGGGGATATATTCGGTAGGAAGTAATAATAAGTGACTTGAATATCCTATCTATCTCACTAAATCTGACACCCACTGATTAGCTGCTTAAAAGACTTGGGAGCCCCATCTTGAGACCACGAAAACGGCTAGCCTTCTTTTGACATACTGGTCTGTGCTAACTGGGTAGGCAGGTAAGTATGCCAGTCACCCCTTATATACAGAATGCTAATTTTCAATGAACCAAATCATCTCGTTCGTTACCAGGTGATCACCGAATTCATGTATAGAGGCCCCTAATATCAGTGCTGATACATCTCACTTACAGACTATTCTCACACAACAGCTACGAGCCCCTTTTTCATGTCACGTACATTGATAGAGAAGAATTAAGGAATGTCTTTATGCCCGACCAAACGGTATGAGTCTTATCATACGACTCACAGATATGAGCTTGCTATTGATACAGTTAGGCAACTGACCTGAATATATCGGAGTGGTGAAAAAATGTAGATTACCCCTATTTCTCAGCCTGCTGACTAATGACTCATTGAATTCAAAAATATATGGAAATCCTGCTGCCTACCGAGAGGCACATATCATAAGCAAGGGATAAGTGTTTCATTATTTAGTATTCAAGTCCAAATAAGTAATATGAGTCTGTAAGTGGCGATTGAACTCATGAAGCTGTACCCTAGGCACCTTAGGTACCTAGGTAACGGCTGCTCCGAATAGCTTCATCGTAATTGCTTCATCGTAATTGCACCGGAACACAATAAAATATCACGTATTTTTGATAAACTATCGGTTGAAATTATCTTCTGTATAGCTATTATCACGGAATAAACATTCTTTTTAATTTCCGCAAGAGTAAATATGGGGATTCGGTTCATATTCGTGTAGATTACTAGGAGTAGACCTCTATTTTCTGCCTCGTTTTTCCCCTACGCTGCCTTGTGACCTAATACTCAGAAGTTATCTCATTTCTCCAGGGGTTGATCCTGCGGAGTGAATCTGATTAAGTATTTTTGAGGCGCGAAGTGGCGATTATCCTATCATCCGTTGTAGAATCCCCAGAGCTGCAAGGCTAGCAATCACTCACGAAGCTACCCGGTCCCTCTGGCAAGGCGATTATACACTCACTCACTCATCCATCCGATCACTTATGGGGTCCGGTATGTTACCCAGTCAGCTGTCCCAAACCACACGATGCCTTATTTAGCTCCTTCGGCCTTTATGGGAAAGAGTTTTTAAAAGCGATGCCAGGGACTCAAGGATCTTCTTCTCTTCCCCCCTGTTCCTCTATGAGACACACAGCTAAGGTCCTGCAAAGAGTCCCATCACCCCTCTCGCTCTCTAATTCGACCGGCAATTGGACATCCCTATTCTCGAACGCATTCGTCAGCTTGGTTATTTCTTCTCAGATATATCCCTAATTCCAGGTTAGGCAGCCCCCCATCAGACCTTTTGCTGCTTCCAATTCGGCAGCCCCGTTTCCAACTTCTCAACCGTGACTAACTCTCAGTCTAGAAACCAAGATGGGTTATTCCGACGAGGTAATCAACTTCATCTTGGACGGGATGATTCCTGACCGCCCGTTACCCCGTGGAGGGATTAAAAAGAAATGTGATGAGGTCGCCATCGAAGTTAACGAAGTGTTCGCCCCCGAGGAGCTGTGCGGGAAGCCTGTCGAGCCCAAGAACATTCTCTACGTCTACCAAAAATACGGCACCGATCCGGCTTACGGGTAAGTCTGATTCTCTGGGCGAGCCGGAGATCTTGTGACGGTAACTAACTCGTTGCCTTAGAGCGCGTAAGGGACTAGTGATTCACCCTGTGAAAAGCTCGGCCGACAAAGGTACGCCGAAAGTCTTGCCTTCCAACGCGAAGCAGGTTAACTGCCCGCACTGCGGCGAAAAGATATATCTAGATGTAAGCGAAATAGAAATGACTATCGTTAGATAAGCGTTCCGCTCAAATTTCCCATGAACCCCGATGATACCTGCTGTTCTTCACTCAGGCCCACCAATTCATTAGTTACGGACGTTAATTTGTATTAGGGCTCTCAACAACCTACCGCAATGCCTACTCCTACTACCGCGGCGCCGATGAGTGTCCCTAAGGCTGCGTCGACGGCTACTCCGGCGACTGTCCCAACAAGTGCACCAACGAGTGGTCAAACACCTGGACGACCTACTCGGATGCCAAATAATTGTCTTGACCCTCGACTCTTCACCCCCGCTCAACTGGCCCAGGCACAAACCCTGGCTCAGGCTCAAGTTCAGGCTCAAGCTCAACGCCAAGCTCAACCTCAACCTCAGTACTTTCCGGCCGCTGGGATGTGGTCCGATCCAAATGCCCATGGCGGTGTACATAATACTGCTGGGCAGAGTGATCAGTCTCAAGGAGTCTTTGCAGGTAGCTCAGGAAACAACACAACGCTGGCTCCAGAGCTCCTGAATCAGTGGCTGATGAACTCAACCATGGGAACTGTAAGTTATTTCTGTGCCACTCCTTTCTTCTTCTCCATCTTACAAGCGGTTCCCAAATCGATATTTGGTAATCAATACTTCACATGGCGCAAACTGACCTTGTCCAGGGAAATCAACAGATGACCCCCCCGAACCTCTTTGCCGGGCAGAATATGGCGCAGCAGAACTACCAGCAAACCGCTCTCATGGCAACTCCCAGCAACCATCAGCAATCTGCATCACCGACGGGTTTGGGTATCACGCCGTCCCAACCAAGTCAGGCTGTTGCTACATGGCCGACATCGGGATCTGGGCAAGCCACAGAGGCGCCGATGGCGTCAAACATGGGTAACAATATGACCCCGACCCCAAGCACTTCGGCGCACAAACGCCCTTTCAGCCGATCTCAGCTGGCGAACAATGGGATGGCTGACGGTTCACCGTCCATTAATGCGGTCAGCACGGCGCACAGAGACACGACGACAGACGCTGGCCCGGCATCGAAGCGGAGCAAGACCAATGCGATGGATCAGACTCTATTGAATAATCGGGGCGGCTGCTTGATCCCAGATTCGGGTGCTGATGATAGTCTCTTTTCCACTCCCTCTGCTTTCGACGGCATCCAGTTTGACTGGTCTTACCCGAGCGGTGCAGACAACAATCAGCAATATGTTTTCGGAGCCACTCCCACCGCCAACCCGCCCGCAGTTGATCCTCCTGCAGCCAATCCTCCGGTAATCAACCCTCCCGTAGCTGATCAGTCGAACGGATTTGAGGACTTTAGCAACGTAACTCCCAATCAAGGTGACGACGCCTTTTTCGCACAGTTCCTGGCCGACTTGGACGATCTTCCCAACACCACCTAAACCGGAGAGCAAAAGAGGCACCGAGACATGCTCATCAACTTTGACGTCGGGGATAAACAACCAAGTCATACAGCTCTAATAACGCTGGACACAAGTAGGAGCTGCTGAGTAAAGTAGGGTGGGATTGACATCGGATACCTAGTTGATGATGATTTGTTGGATATGTAGCACAAAAATACCTGTATGAAGTCATGTTTTAACTGAAGGTGCTGTGTTGTGAAGGTGCATCCGGAGGTAGATCTCATCTTATCAGGGGTAGCCGATGCCATTCAAACATCGTTTTCCTTTTCTTCTGCTGCTGTTGTTGCGTCTCCTTTTATTCTTCCCCTCCACTCTGCAAACCGCAATGGCTCTTGTCATTGCAGTTTTCTGTCCTTCCGGATACCTTCTGGTCAATTATTGTCCTCGAGGTCATAAATACCACCGAGTCGCATTATCCTCGGTTCTGACTCTTGGCATCCGGACCGCGAGACATGCCCCGAAAGAGTGGGCATACATTCAAGACGATACCGACATACTTGAAATCCCACACGTAAGGCTTCACAACGGACAAAAAGAGGCAAATACATCGCGGCCGGCCGACGCGGGGCGGGGGTGCTAGCATGCGGCCAGAGAGTAAAGAAGTTTTTAGGAAAGATGATAAGGACCTTGATTTCTCGGGTAGGATGAGGGCTTCCCAACATCACTTTCGGCAACAGTAGATTATTTTATAAGAAAATTATCGCTGGGTGGAGCAGGGGCTCTACGACAAGCAAGGGTGCTAGGTTAGCTTACTGAAGCATATTGTAATCTTAGTTACTCAGATACCCCTTTTTATTCTTTGTTCTTATATTACGCTTTGTAATTCTATGGATGACTGTGCAAGCTTATTTCCTGATTTTTAACCTACCTAATATGAAGAAATATCGGGCTCTAAAAAAGCGTAGCGATATGAACGAACCTATAAACTATGACTTACTGATCACGATATCTGTCTGTGCCTACTGGTAGCTTGCGGCCACACCGATCAATCATATCCGACCATGAGTTCGTGAGGGTCATAGGAAAGGCTTAACTTCAAGAGAGTAAAGCTACTGGGAGACAAAAGAACGGACGTAGCTTAACCAGTCTGACACTTTCAGATTGAGGTAACCTGGGGTAGCTTTGAGTATGCAAGGGGTGAGTGAAATCCTGGTGCCAATTCTTTGGCTGCGTCATCAAGTTGCTGGCAAGGAAAATGAGCACGTGTAAGTACATCAGCAGGGCACTCTGTCGATTCAACGATACAATCATAACATTCTCATTGTTGTTTTAAACAGCAGATAATAAACATTTCCCGATAAAGACTGTCCATAATTGTTATTTAAACAAGCTCCAAGAGCCCAGACTTGTTCGTGGAAATAGACCCTCATCGTGAAAGCACTTGTATTTATCCAGAGATACGCTTGGTATATGTACCTGGCGGCTAAACACCGGCTAATCCAAACAAAGGAAGTCCGTGCGCAAATTCTTTAGCGGTGGCCGCGGCTGCCCAAGGAAACCGCGAACGGCGTTTAGAAGAGCCTCATTTCGGTCTCACTTTCATTCTTTTTCGGAGCTTTTATTTGCCTGACCTGTGAAGGTCCTTTAAGCAGATATCCAACTATCGGGAGGATCCAGGGGTTAGCTCGTAACTTGCACACGTGCACGTCACTGCGCAAACCGTTTGGAAAAAAGCTGCCAACAACCTTCTTCCCCGCCGTCGACTTTCGACTCCCAACTTTCTAAAACCCCAACACGAACTACGATATCCGATACCGAACTCCACGATTGTCGCGATATTGATTCATTCAACCATGGATCAGCGAGAGCTCGATTCGCGCGTTAAGGCGCTGCACAAGGCCAGCCAGGCCAATGAACCGGCCGCCAATCTGATCACCATCCTCGAGATGCTGAAGAAGGCCAACCCTACGGAGGAGATGTTGCGCGTAAGTGACCCATGTCCCATGACGTTCCGCCCCTTTGCTACCCCCTTAACACGTATTCTACAATTGTTTTCCGCAAAAGCTTCCCTGCCACACCATAGTTTGCTCATACTATTCATGACGTGTATATCGCTAACGAAACCTGCTTGCAACAGACTACCAAAGCCGGCATTGTAGTCGGCAAGCTCCGCGGCAATCCCACCAAGGAAGTCGCCAAGGTTGCCACCGAGGTCGTGTCGCAGTGGAAGAAGGGCGTCGAGGCGGAGAAGCGCGCCAAGGGACTCAAGAACGCCGCCGCGTCCGCCAAGTCCGTGTCCCCCGCGGCGTCCAAGGCGGCGTCGCCCGCGCCCCCGAAGCCGCTGGTCGTCGGCAGCGGCAGCAAGAAGCACTTCGAGGGCGACCCGGAGAAGCGCACGTACAAGGCGGACCGCGTCGACATCCACCGCACGGGCGTCAGCGTGCGCGACAACTGCATCGGCCTGCTGTACAACGGGCTGGCGTACCGCTCGCGCGAGCCGCCCGAGAGCGTGGTGCTGCGGGCCGTCGAGGTCGAGAGCGCGGCGTTCAAGGCGTACAAGGGTGAGACCAAGGAGTACAAGGACAAGATACGGTCTCTGTTCCAGAACCTCAAGGTCAAGACCAACGCCGAGCTCGGCCGCAACGTCATGTCCGGAGCCCTGACCCCGGACCGATTCGTCGTTATGTCCTCCAAAGAGCTCATGTCCGCCCAGCAGCGACGGGAGGACGCTGAGCTCGAGATCGAGAACATGAAGAAGGCGCAGGTCCCCATGGCCGAGAAGAGCATCAGCGACAGTCTGGAGTGTGGCAATTGTAAGAAAAAGATGGTCAGCTACACACAGGCTCAGACTCGCAGTGCTGACGAGCCGATGACGACCTTTTGCGAGTGCATGAACTGTGGAAAGCGCTGGAAGGTAAGTTTTATTATTCTTATTATTACCATATCCTGACACGAAATGCGTGTCTATCTTGTCTACTATTGCATACTAATTTCTCGACAGTTCTCTTAATTCTCGACCAACGCAGAGACAGGCTTGTTTCACTCGAGTCTTCTATATCCATGGCAACATCGATACGATACATCGACACCCCTATGGCTCCTTTGTTTTCTTCTTTCGTCTTCTCCCCCATTTAACGTTTGTAAGCTCCGCGTGCAGCAGCATAGATCGGAAGGGTGTGTGTTTATGGCAGGCGTCCCGGATCAGGGCAAGGACTACATAGGTCGATTTGCAATTTGCTGCGAGGAGTTCGGTAATTGGACTCTTTTTTTCCTCTCCTGCGGGAGTGTGAAGGCACAGATAGCTGTATGGATCGTAGGTGACACAGAATAGGTCTTGTGCCGAAAATGTCCCTACTACATACAATTCTCTCCTCTCCGACTTGGCATGTTGGACAGGCAGCAATGTACCATAGTATGAATGACAACATCCATTTCGGAAATGCTTCGTATCTTGCAGTAGTAAACTGTGATCACCGCTCTCTTCGTGATAGATATCTCTTTTATAATCATTTTTTATGTGTGCAGATTTCACGGTTTCTTAATCTCTAATAGCGTAAATAAATCATCGGGCTTCGGCTCGTCCTCCAGTCCCATCTCGGCGATCTTCTTCCAGAACTTGCTCAGGTGGCGAGTTCCCGAGTCGCATAATACGGTGACAACCTGGCTTCCCTCGGGTAGGCTTAGGGCGGCCACGACGGCAGCCACGCAATTAACGGCCGTGCTGCTGCCGCAGAAGATGCCGTCGTGCTCCGCCAGCCACCGCGCCATCTTGCAGGCCTGCTCGTCCGTCACCCGCACCGCTGTATCAATCAAATCGCGCCCGACCTCGAAGTTCTCTGTGATCCGGTTGATGCCCACGCCCTCCACGATCGTGTCGACCTGCTGCCGCCGCCGCGTCCCTTCCTTCTCCGTCGACGAGTACATCACCCCGTGCCGGATCTTATTGTACAAGCCGCTGCCCTGCGGGTCCGCCAGCACGACTTTTAGGGATGTTAATTTCGCTTCTTCTTTTAGGTATTTGGCGGTTCCCGAGATGGTCCCGCCCGTGCCGGCGCCCGCTACGAAGGCGTCGATGCGGCCGGACGTCTGTGCGAAGAGCTCGGGGCCTGTTGTTTGGAAGTGCGCGGCCCAGTTCGCTGGGGACTCGAATTGGTCTGCGAAGAAGCCGACGCTTGAGTCGGCTTTGGACTCGGTGTGCTCTTTCGCGCGGCGCCTCGCTAGGTTGACGAAGTGCTCCGGCGACGTGATGGGCTGTACGGGGACGCGCTCGACGGTGGCGCCGAGGTGGTGTAATAGGTCCGATTTCTCGAGGGCTTGGTCGTTGGGCATGCAAATATGAGCCTTATATCCCCTCGCGCGGGCAAGCGCCGCAATAGAAATACCGGTGCTGCCGACGGTGCCCTCGTAGATAGTGTCGCCGCGCCCCGGCTTTAGAAAGCCATCTTTTTCCGCAGCCTTAATCATATTGAGGGCGACGCGGTCCTTAGGACTGTTGCCGGCGCCATTAAGAAACTCGGCTTTGGCTAATATCGTACGGCCTGTGGCCTCCGACAAGCTGCGGATCTTGATGAGTGGCGTCCGCCCGATGCACCCCTCGATACCGTCGCTGATGCCGGCATCCCGCGGGATCTGCGTCGGCCCCGGTACACCGCTGCCGCCCGTTTCGTGATCCTCCAACTCGACGGGACCCCAGAATAGGCTTGACCTCCGAGCGTCTGTACCCCGGCGTGGTCTTCTCGTTTTGCGCTCTTGGAATCGCCTCTCCAAGTCTGGGTACAAGTCCTTAGCCCCTAGTGTCATTAGGACTCCGGCGGCGAATGCGACAGCGACAGCTGCTGTGCCGTAGGCTTTTGGGTGGTCGCTTAGAGACATCTTTCGCTTTTCTCTCTTTTCTTTTTTTTCCTTTCCTAGTGTTCTATAATTTTCACCTTATCCAAATTACAACTTCCATTTCGCCTCAACTCAGAAATAAATAACTTATTGCCCGCATAGAGACTGTCGAGTATTTATATTCGGTCCAGTGACTCGTTACTTTAATGAGAAGTGTAAATTCACACCAATGGAGGGGTCCTACGTCAGGGTTCAGCTTCAGGGCTCCAGTGCCTGAAATGGAGCCAAAAAGAGCTTAGTGGGAGCTGTAAACTCACAAGTACCTATGTACCTCGCTACCCCTGCAGGTGGGCGATAACCCGCTCAAAAAGCTTCCACCGGGTCAGGACGTCTTTCTGCTCGACGTTCCAAATTGAACCATGGACTCCCCCATTGTGGCCCAGCTCTTCCGGCAGCTGTTCAGACACCCGGCGTGCCAATCGAGACGAAACCTAGCTACTCTGTCGTCCTGCATCCAACATGGCCGCCGCACGCAACATCAGCAGAGGCGGCACATGGCCAGCCGCCATACGAGAGGAGCGAAGCAGGGCCTACCTGAAAAGGAGAGCCATTGGCAGCAGCGTACCGAGCTGTTCGCCGTGGATATGACCGACGAGTACAAGGCCTACCCCACGGTGACCGCCGACGAATTGAGGTCGAGGAGGGAACGTCCGCGCAAGGTTAAGATGCTCATGCGCGACTTCATCGAAGGTTGGCCCACCTTGTTGTCTCTCTCACAAGCTTCGAATCGAATTTCTTTGGTTAACATCGTATTGTGTAATGACTAGACAGCTTATACAACCCGCACTACGGCTACTTCTCGAAACAGGTCGTCATCTTCAGCCCCGGCGAGCCCTTCGACTTCAACTCGATCCCGGACGAGCCCGCCTTCCACCACGAGCTGGGGCGGCGGTACACCGAGTTCGAGGACGAGCTGGACGCGAAAGAAGGCAGGGTCGACGACACGCGGCAGCTGTGGCACACACCAACAGAACTGTTCCGGCCGTACTACGGCGAGGCCGTCGCCCGCTACCTCATGTCCAACTACGTCATGACGACGTACCCCTACCACGACCTGATCATCTACGAGATGGGCGCGGGCCGCGGCACCCTGATGCTCAACATCCTCGACTATATCCGGGACATCGAGCCGGCCGTCTACGACCGCACCAAGTACAAGATCATCGAGATCTCGCCGTCGCTAGCGGCCCTGCAAAACTCGCAGCTGCTGGCTACGGCCGCGTCCCGCGGCCACGCCGACAAGGTCGAGATCATCAACAAGTCCATCTTCGACTGGGACGCGCGCGTGCCGTCGCCGTGCTTCTTCCTGGCCATGGAGGTCTTCGACAACTTCGCCCACGACGTCCTGCGGTACGACCTCGACACCGAGGAGCCGCTGCAAGGCACCGTGCTGATCGACGGGCACGGCGACTTCCACGAGTTCTACGAGCCGACGCTCGACCCGGTGGCCGCACGGTACCTGCGCGTGCCTTTCGACTATCTTTCCAAGCAGGATGAGGCGAACAAGATCGTCTTCCTGCATGCGACTCCCGGTTTCGTAAGTACA